>VZSF01001222.1:424760-487762 GCA_013398295.1 Chionis minor
CCGGACGGCGGACGTGCCGTGCGCCGCGCGCCAGGGCGCGCCCTCATTGGGCCGCGGCGACGCAGCCGCCGCGGGCGCCTCCCGCCGCCGAGCGCTCATTGGCTGAGGCGCTGCAGAGGGGGCGGGGCCACGGGGGGCTTTAAAAGGGCGGCGGCGGGTGCGCGGGCCCGGGGCTGGGGGGGCCAGAGAGCGGGGCGGGCGAAGATGGGGAGGCCGCGGCGGTTGGGGCTGTAGCACGGGCCTGGGGGCAGCGCCCCCGCAAGCTGCAGGCCCCGCAGCTGTCAGCTTTCGGAGGAGCCGGCGCGTCCTGTCTCTCGGGGCCTCGGCCAAGGCCAGGTCTGCATAGGGAAACTGCCGTCGTACGCCGCCATAACGCCACTTACAGAGCGAAACGTCCTCGTCAGACCAAAATACGGTACTAGGCATATTGTTAATACAGGAATTACTCCATTTTCCCTTTGGAAGGGTGGAAAATAACGTGCGTTTTGAAATTGCCTTTATCCATAGCTTCATACAGAAGCACCTGGTCAGTCCCACAGGGAAGGGGGCAAGGGCCTTTGCGAAAGTGAGCACTGCTTCCGGTGCTCACCCTAGAGACATTAGTTTATGCTAACAGGGTGACAAAACTGCTTTTTTTAAAATGCAAGTTTTTGAAGTAAGATGAAGGCGATACAAAATTTCTTACTGTGATATGTCTGACCCACACGAAGGCTCTGCGCCATGCAGTGCTTCTAATAACACGACTAAAGTTAAGTAGATGCATAAAAATCTGTGCCTGAGGCTTATTTGAGCTATGTCCACACTTGCACCTTCACCTGATAATTTCAGCTTGATTGAAACAGCATTTAAGTGGCAGTCATGGGAGAAAGCAGATGATACTCCAGGCATTAACACACTGTTAAAGAAAATCACAAAGTCTACTAAAAATGGAATAGAATCATGTTGTAGAAGACCTTTGCTTACAACAAACTACTGACATTTACAGGATGAAAAAGTCTACATGTATAAACCACTTTAGCCAGTTTCTACCATCTTGGAACGCTGATGCCCTATTTTTCCTTGTAATAAGCTATGGACATTTTATTCCCTTTCATTAACCTTAGAATTCTATTTAAAAATATCAGTAATTCATAACTTGAAATTCAGAAGAACAATCTACACAGAAATAGGGCCGTGTTCAGCAGCGCTAAGGTCCCACCTCTTCCTCCTGACACAGCCTGGAAGAGCTCAGGGACACCTTCACAAAAACAACAATGCTGAAATAGGAGTTTGGCCTTCCAGGCTTAGAGCAAGAGGGAAAGAATTAATGCCCAAGTCTCAAGTTGGAACCATAAATTGGCCTGTAAAACAGCTTCACATTTCTGCCACCAGTACAACAGTTAAAAAGATTGTGTGTAATAGACTAAGATAACCAATTTTTTTCATTAAATATTTACATTGAATTCAGTACCGTTCCAGTTTATATTTTTAATTTCTGTATTACAAATATTTTCACTTTGTCAAACACTATGATTTCATGGAGTAGATAATAAAATAGTTTGTAGTCCATATCACAGTCATTTGAGCATAACGCATCACAGGGTGACTAAAGGCACCGCTCATTAAATTAACATTTCAGACTGTAATTCGCAGAGACTAACACGTAATTAAGCATCTCTCTCCTCCTGTTCCCTTTCCCCTAGATTCTGTAACAGAAGCATGGCAGCAATCTATTAATGCAAATATCCAGAGCTTACCTGCTCCATTTCCACCAGCATTTCAGGCATTGCCTCAAACTAGAGAAGGAATTATCAGCCTAGGAAATGATTGCAGCGCAACTGCGCATTGGTCCCTTTGTCTGCTCTCGCCTGCAGAGAGCACATGGACAGAAAGAAGCAGTAGCTCCGTTGACCTTTGAAACCAGAATGCTAATCCCAGCCCTACATCACGTGTGGCTCTGAATCCTGTTAAGCCTTTGGTTTATTCCCCATGGTACCATTTAAGCAGCTCAGTATGAACTTAAATTTTTACTTCATAACAGCCAGCAGGAGCAAGTGCAGCCATTGTGTGCATATAAAATGTAGTCAAAGCACCAGCACTGAGTGCTGCAGTTTGTCTTTGACAGAAAACAGGAGGAGGGCTCTAATTAGGTCAGGCAGGTTGAGAGCTCTAGCAGCTCTTCATTTGACATTTAAACTAAGTAGTCGCTGCTACAATACAATGACACAGATGATCAGAGAAATAACTTGTTAAATTATATATTTTTTTCAATAAAGAAAGAAGTATGTTCCACAACATGGAAGTAATTGATTCCTACAGTGAATATTCAAGTCAGTTGAGCTACCAGTATCAAGATTTGTTTTTAATATGCATTTCATATGTGCATGAAACCAGCAAAACCACTTGAAGTCAACACAAAGCACTCAGAATTTCCCCCTCACTTCCAGTCTTTACTTTTCTCGCCAGTCTGCTCTACACTATTTATCTGTATTTTAAAGCTAAAGCAGAAATTGACCTTGCTGTAAGGCTAGCACATTTCTGTAAGATTAGAGAATACACAGTCTTTGAGGCAAGACTGACATTGGGCTCTGTTGTAAAGATTTAAGACTAAACAACGAACATTAGGTGAATTACACTACATCGTATTTGTGAGAGTTTCCCCTCTTCTTTTTGTCAATATAAGCACGCTCTTGATAGCCTAAAAAGGATTTTAAATTACACTTAGGCAAAGCTGGCAATTAAGCTAGAAAGTTTCAAGAATTAAAGCAGTATGAAAAGAGTACGTAGCATGATAAAAGCATAATCCTGCAATATCTGCAGTATTTGACTTCACTTGGTATACTTTTACCCTTTGACAAATTCTTGTTAATTTGATGCAGGACATGTCAAACACCAAAAGTGAGGTTCAGTTAAAAATGTATCTTAACTCAGTGTCCCCGTTTCCCTGTTTGAGTTTTGTGGAACCTCCTGTTAACATTCACTTGCCCTAATTCTCTTGAAATAAAGTGCTCGTACATTTTTAAAAACACATTGAACTAAGGATGTCTTTCATTTTTTGGCACCAGGGCTTTTCAGGGCACGTTGACATTCTGGTTTATGAATAGTGACTTTGCCTTAAAAATCCCCATACGACTAGAACGGCACAGAAAGCCTGCAACTTCCAGCACCCCTGCATGAAAGGTGCCATCTGAGGAGAGAAACTGCAGTTTAACAGCTGTAGAGCCTTACTTCCATTTTCAGTTGTTTACAGACCCCCCCCCCGCCTGCTCTTCCTCCTGCTGCTCGCTAGGTGGAGTTTGGTTTATCCAGCCGCTCGTTTCACACCCCCGGACTAGTGGATGCACAGCCTGTGTAAAATGAGGATTTTCGGTAAAACCACATCCTCATCAAATCTGTCAGACTAAGGCACACTTCCTCTGCAGTTTTCTTTTACCCCATTTACATGTTTCAGACAAGAAAACTTTGATCCCGTTAGCCACAAGGAGACCTAACTCCGGTATTAATTTCTTTCAGCAACTTCCTTATTAAAATATGCCTCTCTGCACTTAGGCAAACTGATAAACTGAGCGCTAAGTATTTCTCAATTCAAATACCTCAAATTAATCCCCACTCTCAGTGCTCAGAAGTTCCAGTAATCCAACAAAAACTCAAAGATGACATTAACAGACAAGACCTAGTAATTTCTTTCCTTGGACTTCATATGCATTTTCTGCTATCTCATTTCCTAGGTATTATCAATTCTCTGTAAGCTTACAGTGTCAGTATAAACGGCAATATATTCAGCATGCTAAGCTTTGGGTACTGTCTCTCTGCAGCACCCATATGCAGGATAGTAGTAGATACAATAACAAGAACACAGAGTTCTACATTTCACTTAAGTTCCAGCATTTACTTTTGTATTAAGAGAAACTCCCAGGAAATGAGAGGCTAAGGAAAGTGCAGGTTGTATGTATTGCACAGTCCAGCTAAACAATTTCTCTACGATTAGAGAATACACAGTCCTTGAGGCAAGACTGACACTGGGTTTTGTTTTAAAGATTTAAGACTGGAACAAAGAACATTAGGTCAATTACACTATGTAATTTGATTTTGGTTTTTACCCCTGGTTTGTGAAGGAAAAAGACGAGTTCTTTTAATTTAAAAAGTTTATTGCGCTAAAACATTCTTGATATTAGATGCAGTTAAACGGATTCTTTCCGCCTTGCCAAAATTCAAGTGTGTACAATGAACATGCGTAGAGTGGGTATCTGCTCACTCATTTAAGACTAGTTATTCCCCTTCACGTAGCATTGCTCAGTTACACCAGCTGTCCACAAAGCTGCTCTGACCCCTGAGGAGTCCGGAGAGCACAGCATTTATAAAACAGACATTTCTCTTAAGACGGTCATCTTAGCCACAGTATGAAAGCATTTAGGTAAATGCAGTCAATTTGAGTTTGACCTGAAAATCCTCTTCTGAAGATCAACAGCTGCAATATCTAGCCTCAGGATTTAAATTAGCATGTTCTGAATATAGATCCCATTAAGCATATCAGTTCATTTTCTACATTGGTTCTACATCCTGTAGGCCAGAGGAAAAAGGGTCTCTTGGCAGCATTCCTTCCATTGCTGTTGGAGGATCCATAAACAGCAAGATCAACTTAACATACAATTTCATGCATTAGATGCAAAAAACCCCAACAACCTTTCATTAAATCAGACTGCATTTGGCATTCTTATTCTCCAGTGCTTATTCACCTTTTCTGAATTTAAGCTGCTCTGCTGGAAACAAACTAAGGAGCTTCAGCATACAAAAGTGAAACTGCAAACGCTTTTCAGAGTTCAGGAGCACAGCCATGTCACCAGGAGTCCAGAACATATAGTCACCTATGGCTTCTCAGTAAGAGTCTAACCAAGCATCATTTTTCTAAAAATATATAGCATTTTAGACCATTTCTGTAGTACTCCTACTAATTTGTATTATTTACATCATCCACGTTCACCTTGAACAAGTAGTCTGTTGAAGTCTTCTGTAGCAGTACATGACATTATTTGTGATCTATGGTATTTTTCTTAATACCACTGAGATTAAATTTTGTTTTTATTACCTGCAATGGAAAAGTGTTACTAAATTTGAGTTTTTCACTATTGCTCCCACCACATCAAGTAACAATTTGCCTGCTAGGGGGAGGGAGGCACTACGCTCCACATAACAGGCAAGCCAGAATTCCACACCCTGGAATATACTGCAAAATGAAGGCCTGGTTGAGTTCAATGCCTCTCTCCTACACTGCTTCCCTTGATGCACCGCTGTGCTCTTGCCGTCCTCCCCTCCACTCCACGTTCATCCGCAGGCCTTTTGCCTCTTACTTTCACACCCCCAGCAGCACACGGTCCTGCCGGGCGGCAGCTGAAGGAGCAGAGCTCAAACCTCCGGCTGAGCTGCTTTTACCCCCACCACCCGCCTGTCCCCTCCTCGGCCGCGCTGTGCAAGCCGGGCCAGGGGAGCAGAACTGTAAGTAATGGCAAAGTTCAGCTCCTGCACCGTCACCCAAACCGGGGGCTTCTCTGCCACCAGCTTCTTCCTCTCCCCTCCCACCCAACGCGCTCTCTGTTGTCTGACCTGACCCCCCCCTGCACAGGGCAGGGTATAAACAACAGGGCTGGAAAGCAGGACAGAAAACCGTCCACAGGAAGCACCCCACTGATGCTGCGTTCCAACACCTGCTGTGAAATGCACCTGAGATGCCATCCTCCTTCCTTCCCAAGCGCAGCAGACTATGCAAGACTGTCGTGTCTTCTTTGGTTCAGTTTAAGAGGTACAAGGACACGGTTACATCAATAACTAAACTTACCTTCTTTAAAAGGAGTTTTTGGAGGAATGTTTTCCTTGCTATCATGCTGGAAAGCTTTGGAAGGATCAAAACGCTTAATACCCTGAATTGCATACAGTTGCTCCTCAAGACTTCTGTTTGTTTGCTTTTCTTTTGCTAGCAATGCCCTCAGTTTTGAGACATCCTAAAGAAAACACAACACTTTAAGTTAGATTAAGAACAGGAGAAAAGCCTGCTGCATCATTTACTGAAGCAGCCCTTTTGACTGACGCTAAACACAAACATGCATGCACAATTATTGGTGGCATTCAAAACCAAACCAAACCCAAACATACAGGTGCAGAGAGAAACCAGCACCACTGTATAATTGCTGTATAACACCACTAAGCAGCACAGTAGCCTGAGACTTTCAGGTGCTGCTGTCAGCAGAGAGTTTGCTAAGTCTAGGACCTCCAAAAGAGGTAAGAAAAACCGATCAAGCTAAGAGTAAGGGTAGTTACATGCACTCGTGATCCCTCTGTATATCATACGTTCCGCCAAAGTAAGAGATTCCCTTGGTGTTTCTGGAGGCCAGTGGTTTATTCTAATCTAGCTCTATGCAGGCAATTTAAGAACCATAAAAAGCAAGTAGTTTGCAGGATTAGTCTATAAACATTTAGAGCAACAAACAAAAGAATCAAGCAAATGAATAACTTAGATTTCTAACTTCTCATTTCACAAACCTGCCTCAGGTGGGTATTCTCCTCCTTCAACTTCATAACATGCTTGATTTTTTGCTTCTGGTTCTGGTGGCCAAGTAGTTTAGCATATGCATCACTTAGTTTATTCAGTTCCTCTTGGGCTGCACCGTGCTCATTTAAGAGTGCATTCTTCTCTGCTTCAAATGCATCTAGTTGTTGCTGAAATACATACAGAATCTTTTAGAAATCTTTCAGTTGAACATAGCTTTTTACCGAACCAAAATCTACAGAGAAAGATTGGTTTGGGAAGGGGAATAGCTGGCTCAAGGTTTAGTAACTTAGGAAACCATAGCAGGGTAAAATGCCTCAGAGTGGGAAATAGCATGTTCACTTCTCAAGAGCAGAACTTGAGTCAACTGGACAGTCTTGAGTCAAAAGATACTAATAAACATCTACTTCATAACACACCTGAAAAGGTTTAGTCTTGTTATGTAAATCTTCATATAGATTACGCCAGGTCTTTATCTCTTCTTTTAAGCTAGAGGTCACATCTTCATCTATGGTTTTCCTAGAAAGCAAGAAGTTTAATTATGTTCATTTTTAGTGTGAGGAAGTGCTGAAAGCTAATCCTTGGATGTGCTATAATATTCAGGTTCAGTTTGAGAAAAGTCACCTTGATCTCTCCGCTTCGAGTTTTCTTTTCAGATCTTCAGTTTGCTCTTCCAGTTCTTCCTGAAGTTTATTCATTCGTGCAAGGCAAGACTCTTTTGTTCTCTCTTTTTCTGCTTCTTTTAGTGCAAGCTTTGTCTGGACTTCTGAAAGCATCCTGAGGAAAAAAATCATCCATCCTTAATTAACCCTTAAATTACTTTTTTTTTAACACTGCTCTAAATCTGAAAACACTAGTAACCATACTGAAAAGCTGTTAGCAGCAGAACCGAAATACAGGATTGTGCAAACAGTGCTACAAGAGAAGAACAATACCCAAAGCAATCAAGTTCAAGATACACGGTATTTTTAACTTCTCCTATGAGGAAACAAGCAGTGCTTTTGAAGCAAGGAAAGATCATACGTTTCTTATTTATGACTGTTTAATGCCAGCAGCTTTTAGTGGAAGACATTTTAGTAGACTTTACACGCAGACATTTGCTCAAGCAGAAACTAGTCAAGACTGTTCGGTGGTGATGTACTCAAGCGTTCAAAAACTTGACGCCTGAGGCATTGCCTTCTCTTTCCAACCTCAGCGGTTGTGTTTTAAAAGAAGTTGGGGTAAGCTCTAATTGTCCTTCTGACAATCCTGATATACTAGTTATGGGTGAACAAGACAGCAGAACATTACAAAACTTTACAGAATCCTTTTATCAATCAAAGAGGTAGAGTTGGGAAGATCAGAAATGCCCAGTTTGGCTAAAACAACATGTTAATGCAGTTGAGTTATTTATCCACGTGCAACAGTTAGAGAGATTAGAGCATAGTTGTTGACTCAAATCCAGCTTCAACTCCAGAAGCTAGCTAGGAACTACATTAAAAGCAGCGGGGAAGGAAATCTTCCAGCACATACACAATACGATCCGCAATGCAACTCATGTACAAGCAGTGACCGCAGCTGCCTGCTACAGGTGATTGTACACTGGGACCATTTAAGATCAAACTCCCCCTTTTCCTCAAATAGCTACTTGCCCACAGCAAGGGACTTTCTCCTGCTCTATGCAGTCAGCTGGACGGAGAACATACACCATTAAGCTGCTGTTAGACAAACGTGTCCTCAGCTACTGGCCAAAGGCAACTTCCTGGGTGTTACTACTTATCAGCTGCACTGTGGTGCTTCGCATTCGGCAGAGGAGGGCCTTGGTTTACCTCAGCACAGTGTGGTAATTCACTGATGGCTAATTGGCATCTGCTTGTGAGCGCAATTTGAGGTGACCCATTATTCGGAATGGCAGAGGGTGAGCTCTGCTTTAAGCACCTGTCTGTCTGCCCCTGTGGATCTTATTTGTGGAGCAGTTCCTGTAACTAATATTCCTGTAACTAAAAAGCAGCAGTTCCTGTAACTAAAAAGACAATATTCCAACATATTTCAGTGAAGTATTTTCCTTTTCCTATATGTTCCACATGAAGTAAAAAGTCAAAGCAATTGATTGAACAGACCAGTTTTCTAGTGCATATAAACTCAATGAATTCTGTCTGTCAATATTTTCAACCTTTTGCACTGGAAAAAGGAAGAAACTTAAGCTCAGACCAGACACTGATTTCATTCGGTAGTGCAAGCCCCATGTTAATGTCTAGTTAAGAAGGCAAGCCTTAGTTGGCACGCTTTAGCTTAAGGAAAAGTTTGTCTGTCCAGTACCTCGCACATTCTTCTTCTGCTTTGTTTTTAGTGTATTCTGCTTCCTGAAGCAGCTGTAGATTATCTTGGCCTATTTTTTTTAGGTTGGCAACTTCTTCTTGCAGAGAAGTGTTCTCCAGTTTAAGACTGCTTATTTCTTCAGCTGTTGTCATCTTGTAGCTGGTATTCCAAGGCAAACATGAAAGATCTTGTTACTTTAGACAAAATACAGATTGACACATTCAGGCCTTAGAAGAGCAATATAAGCTGCTGCTAACAAGTATAAGAGCTTTTATAATCTGGAGTATGTCAGTGTTCTGGCACTGGGAAATCCAAAGGTAAGAAAACAAACCCACCAACATTTCCATAAAGCCATAAGCAGTAACATTATGACAAATTCTGCAATACAAATATTTTCACATTTCAGTAGATATTTTCAAACACAAAAGGGCTACTACATCTGAAGCTTATTTTAAACATCAAAAGACCTATTATCTGCAGCTTGCATTGGCAAATATCCCACTGGATCCTTCATGGGTGCCTCACATACTTAGCAATAACACTTTCACTTTTTAAATACTCCCACAACCTGATTATTTTGAGAGGAAAGATTTGCAAGAACTGTAGGAAAATAACCTCAATTCAGCGCAATTTTGAGTCTAACAAGAAGTCTTTTTGCATGAGATTTTAATGCGAAGAAAACACCATTAGTAGCTACAACTCACATTGAGATTCAAGAGCACTTGAGTACTCTAATTGGTTACACTTTGGAAGAAGCAGCATCCAGTTTCCTGAACTAGAAACTGAGTATGTCATTACATTTTACTACTCAAAAGGAATAAAGGAATAAAAGAATTTCTTAATGCCATCCACTATTCCATCACACAATCCTCTGCTCTAATACTGCACCAACACTCATATACAGTGCTAAGTACATGAATAAACAGCATATTTTATTGTAATGTTAGAGATAACTCCCATCCTAGATCTTAAATGAAAGTTAAGTACCTTTCAAACTCAGCAAGAGTCTTTCCAAGTTTATGCAATGTATTGCTATGCTCCTCTTGGATTTGCTGAAGAGCATTGCTGTGCATTTCATTGATTTGCTCCAACTCAGCATTCTTCCTGAAACAGAAATTCAGCATTCCCTGCTGGAGTTAAGTATGTTGGAGCACATTACCAAATGCTGTTAGCAGTTACAGAAGGCTCGCAGTGGCAGCAGTAAATTCATTGTGACAAAACACTAACTTCTCTGCCACAACTTCTCATATTAAAGCACAATCTTCACAGGAGATTTAACTAAGCATTTCCCCCTCCCCTTATTTCTCAAGATAGCTATAGAATAGATTGAACACCTCTTAGTAAGCTTTCTATATGTGAAAGGAACAAACAGCTTGCTTGAAAATCTTTCCTAGTCATTGCTCTCTCCAGGGCAGAAACACCCAATCCAACATGCATGCAGCTTACTCTTCACAGCAACAGCACATTGCTACCCTACTGGCATTTCAAGCAAGTATCAGCTTGCTAATTAAACAGTTTAAAGACCATCACTACCAATAATCAACAACCAGCAAGAAATAGCGAGAGACCTGTTCAGATCTCTTTAAAACCTGACTTGGGCTCAGAAGCTTTGTTTATGCTACTGATCTAACATTCTTCCTTTCAAAGCTTTAGAATAGAAAGTTTATTTCACAAACCCTTTCAACTTTACATCCATCTGTGCAAGTTCAAGAGCTTGAGATTTGATTTCTTGTTCCAACCGCTTCACCAACTTCTCAGCTTTCTTCTCCTTAACGTGTAATTTATTCAGCTCATTCATTGTATCATTCAGCTCTTCTTCAAGAAGACGTCTCTCACTCGTTACCTCATCTTGGAACTCTAATAACTTCTGGTGCATCGATGCAGATGACTCCTGCGTGTCAGATTTTAAAATTACCACTACTTTCCTAGATATTAAAGACTAATTTGCAGTGCTCAAATTTTAAAGCACAAGAATAAGGTCAAATCTACAGGAAGAACCAGACCACTCATCATACCAGCTCAGATTCTTAAGAGATATTGAACCACACCCAGGTTCTGCCTGCCAGCACCCACTTGTACATTCCACAGATTAGACCATTAATGCTACAGCAATCTTATGTGTAACCAAAATCAGAACCTTTAGTGCCAGTCATTGGGATTAGATTCTATTTTTAGACTAATTTATAGGCTCTATTTACCTTCTCTTGCTGCAGCTGAGAGACCACCTCCTCGTGTTTCTGAAGCAGTTTTTGGTGTTCTTGTTCTTCTAAGCCAATTTTTTTTTTCAGGTCTTCCATTTCAGCATTCATACTCAGGACTTTTTCTCTGCTCTCAGACAACTCTTTCTCTGCATAGAGGAATTGTCAATATAACACAAATTCCCTTCTCTGTCTTCAAAGAACTAGAACATCTGCTCTTTGTAGTACTTCCATTCTAGCTTTGAAGTTAGTTTGGCAGGGGCAGGATGGGTGGCAATAAATCCAAACCATATCCCTAACCTATCTGGAAACTCCTCTAAATTGTCTGGAAGTACACTACTTTAGGAAGGATTTTAACAGCAGGTATCTTCTGATCAAGCGATTAGCCTTCATCAAGCCAGCAGCATGGCTGGGGAAAAACAACTAAATGATTTCCCCAAAGCTTCTTCTGCATAATAGCAGCACATATAAGCCAACAGAGAATTGAGTACTAGTCTCATGCTGCAGATGTTTTTTTGGGCAGGGGGGAGGGAGAGGGGCAGGGAAGAGAGGTGAAGGATTCCTAAAAATGTTCCCAATACCTCAATGAACTTGTGCAGAAGCTGCTAACAGTGGATTGCGATGGTACCATACAGCTTCTCAAAGAAGAATAAGGAACAAGTCATACATGTTCAGCTTGAAGACTAAAGCCATTCCTACTATGTAAAGAATTTTCATTTGTATACTAGTTATAGTATAGAAATAAAGTAGTAACTCTCCATGGAAATACAAAGTTATACTTAACAGATGTCAGATTCAAGGTAGTTTCAGTATTGTTCGAAATATACCTAGCTGTTTTCTGCTGGAGATACGACTTTTAACTTGGAACAAACCAGCCTAAACTGGCATTTTAGAACAAACTTATCTGAGATGCTTTAAGAAATGTTTAAGGTCCCTTCTGACTAACAATTCTATGTCAGCGATCCCACGTATGTGGACAGCACACAAGCACTAATGATTACCTTTTTCTTGTTGAAGCAATTGACACCTTTCATTAAGTTCTGTTATCAGTTTAAATGATTCTTCCTCTCTTGTTTTGAGGTTATCCCTCAGGATCCCAGTATCTTGGTCTTTCTTTGACAGTGTCTCCTCCATTCGGGCAACATCTAGTTTGTATTTCTCAACTGTTTCTGCAACACCACTGTAGAAGAAAATTCAGGTATTTGTTACCACTAAATCTTGTTTGTAAGCTTACACTTCAGCACAAAGGAAAAACGCTTACAAGTGTTGTTTTCCAACAGGAAAAATGCCTTCGCCTACTTTCTGAGACACAAGTTTTTGCACATTAAGAAGGTTAATGAAAATTAAAAGCAATTTATTCAACACTGATGTTTTGTTTTCAAAGAAACTTACACAATCACACAAATAAAACAGAAAGGTTTGATTAAAACAAAATTAGTCACTATAATTGATTTAGAGATGACTGGTTTTTTAAAAGCTGAGTTTTGACAGATGATGATATACATTAATAAACCAGATTTTACAAGAATAAGCAGAATCTTAAGATATACAGCCAATTAACAAGGAATCTCTTAATGAGTAAATTGAGAGGGGAAGTGGCAAAGAGTGAACTAGTTAAATACTTTCACATTTTCACCATGTTCTGAGACAGGTACACATTACTGTGAAGACTGGTTAGTGTTTCAATCGGTTACAAAACACTGGATTAGTCATTTTTAGAATCAGACTGATGCTCATATATGCATAATTCCTCACAACTCTGCAATGCAAATCAGAGTATTGTAAAGTTCACCAGAAGCCAAGATTGAGGGTTTCCACACCCACACACTCCCCGCCACTGCACATACTTTTACAAGTGAGGGCTAAAGACATCACTGCCAGTACCTTAAAGGAAAAGGATTTAGCTTAATTTATGCTCAAATAACTCAGGCTAAAAAACGTGATTTCAGAACCTTGATACAAAACTCTTCCCTAGTACTGCTTAGCCCAGAAAAGCACAGAGACATTTAGAAAGATAATTAAATTAACATCTTACAACTCTTTTCCATTGTGTAGAAAAATACCTGATTTCTTTTCCCCTTCTATTTTAATACTGTTAAACAAAATTGTTGCCAAGGTTCTACTTCACCAGTTGTAAACAAGACTTGGTTTTACTGTCTTTTAACTGACCCAGTCCAACTCAAGAACAATTTGTTGTTACCTGAGCTCTGTGATATATTCCAGGAGTTTTTCAGTGTCAGACTTTTCTTCAACTTTCTCTCTCTCAGTAGCAGACCTAAAACCAGGGAGTTTTTATGATGGATGTATTTAAACAAATTCAGAGCTACCTGTAAGCTATTTCTTTACAAATAAGCAAATAGAAATAAGCCATTGAATTGCAACTTGGTAATAATGCATACTTTTCACAAGCCAGTTTGCCTGACAAACTGTTACCGGCTTTAAGAGGTGATTCTACCCTCTTTTGATAGTTGGTCCATAGGGTCTTCTCATTTGTAGTAAAGATGCTGTGCCAAATTCTGCCACAAGTACGTTAGAACAGCTGTGTTAGCTAGACAAATTATTGTTTCCTCCCTTTGTGAGCTGCACTACCTGCATCATTAGCTTTGTCTATTTTAACTCTAATAGAAGGATAAAAATTTTGCTCATATTTGAGCACATGGATGTTAAGTAAATGCATAAAGCATAAGAAGGACGGTGCAGGGCCAATCAAACAAAACTGAGATAAAACATACCTTAGAAGTTCATCTTTCTTAGGTCACCGTCCTCAGAAATAGCTTATGTTAGTGCACTGTTCATGTGTGGCAAATGACGTAATTTGGGCAGAATAGAAAGTGTTGATTTGGAACTCTGTCTTCCTACATACAGGTGCTTCAGCCCAGACGCTTTGCAGTTGCCCTTCTTCAGAGAATGGGGCTACTCTGAAGCAACTCCAAAGGCACCACAACTGCTCTTCAATACATTTAGCTGGAGAACACATATGCATTCGCTGCATCTGTGTAAAATGCCCAGCTACTGAATTAGGATCTCAACTCCTGCTCCAACAATTTTTCATTCTTGATTATTCCTAACTTACTAGTCTAAACGGCCAGACACTGAAGTATCCGATCTACTTGAATGCCTTGCTCCAAGATGAAGGAGAAGTCTTTTTCCAAGATATGTCTTCCCTCCCCACCCCACACCCAAGATAACTCCACCCATAGCACACTGGAAGACAAAGGGTTAAGACGGTATGGTTTGTCTTTTGGAAAAAGGTTTGATAAACTAGAGGAACAACATTCTGTATGTTCATTATATAATAATACAGGAATTCCTAAAACTTCATCCATCAAATTTATTCCAGGTCACAAATACTAATAATTTCTGTTGGGAAATGGTCTGTATTTTCCCCTAAACTACATGCTTACTATAAAGGTATAAGCATGTAAGCACAGCTAAGAGGATTTAATGTCATCTAAGTCAATTCCTTTCCTTACTACTTACAGTTTTTCTTCTAACTGTGCTACTTTTCCTTTTGAATGCTCTAGATTCCTTTGCACTTCATGAAGCTTCATTTCCATATCTTCCTGCTTTGCAAGTGCAGTCTTAAAAAAAAACCAGACAAATATTACCACCAAAATGAGATTTATTTAAAAAAAAATAATTCATTGTCTAAGAACCAATGGTAAACTTAAATTAATTCATAACTAAAATTTAATTACAGTGTTTGCTACTGTGCTATATGTGATTCAAAGTATCTCTTTGTAAAGATATTAGCCATTTGTAAAACAAAAACAACCACCACCCCCCAAAAAATGCAAACATGTATAAGAGCTTCAAACTTACTGGCTTTCAAAGAAACTAATAGTCTGACCAACAGATTGATACTGTAACAGAGGTATTTGTAGAATTCCTTACTTGAATTCAGATTTACTCTGTACATCAACAGCAAAAATAAAGAACCCTCCTTGTTTGATCTTTCTTTCTCTATTTTCAGTCTACAGAAAATAGAAGAATCTACTGAGTTGAGGACAGAAACAAGACATGCAGTTCTGTTGTAAGCCCTTCCTTGTCTGTCCTTGAAGAGCTCAGAATTCCTACCCTGTGCAGTGCAAATGGTCATACCTTTTCCTTGGCATCCCTCTTGCTTCTGAGCTTCATTAACTCCATGCATAGGCTGCTCATTTTCTTCTGCACGCCATCTTCAGACAGCTTATTAGAGATGAATACAAAACCACTCAACTCCACCGTATTACTCTTCACACAATCTTTTAAAAGTGCCCCCCTCCCACGCACAACACTGATTTCTACCAGTCCTCGAGACAGATGTTAGCAGGTCCCACTCTGTCTTTAGACGGAAGCACACAAAATCCCAAACCAGACATGCTCTATCCCTGTGTCAATGAGGGCGCATGGGGAATGGGAAAACAGATGCTGATCAGCAACTAAAGTTTCCTCTGGCCCAGGGAGTTTAATCAAAGCAAACACATGCTTGTCTGAATACCTTTGATTTTAGTAGTTCATTCGTTCTTGTTAGCTCCAGAAGCTGTTTCTTTAGGCATGCAACATTCGCCAAAAGAGATGTTTTCTCCTGAACTGCAGCACTCAGCTTTGCTTCAGTCTTAACAAAATCCTCATCCAGAGCCTTAAGCCTTTTATCCTGCTCTCCACGCTCTCTCACTAATGCACGAATCTGAAACAAAAGAGGTATTTTCTTTATCTCCTACTATTATTCTTCTTAAATAAGACCATTAGCTTATACCTGTTGCTTTTCTTGGAGACAGTATCTACCCAAAGTGAATTAACTTTCATTCAGAATACGTATCTTAAACTCTGTCATTCACAGGAAAGGAGATAACAGAAATCACCACAAACAGCTATTATTACACACCAGAGATTTGCAGTCCTAGCATTTCATTTGGTTCATTTTATGCTACTGAGCCAGGACAACATGTTAAAAGTTAGAATAGTCTTGCTTCAACTTGCAACAGAAGCCAACTCTCCTCTTTGGTTGTGGAACAGAAAGACAGAACGTGACATTTGAGACATGAGGCATAGATGAGTACACAGAAGCATACAGATAAGGAAAAGCTAGCTGCCTCTTAAACCTTAAAATTAGGTCAATTATTAATCAAAAATCTCAGCAAACAGTTGTTAAACAAAACAGAACCTTTTTGGGGTAGAGAACATAGGACTTGGTTCAATTTTTTTTTTTTTAAAAAAAAAGACCCAATGCATAACTGTTCAGGGTCAGTAGGAACTTATGCAATTCCATTTAACTTGGTATTTTCTACACACCATAATGTTTGATCCTCTCTTCATCATCTGTTCTGCACAGAGCTGTTTGCAAACTACTTGTATGCAATGTTATTCAAAAGAGGCTAGTTTTTCCAGCTTGCATTTTTATTACGGTAAGTGGGAAACATATTGCACAGGATTGCACTCGCGTAACGTATTCATACCTCCTTCTCCAGCATCTTCTGTTTCTTTTTCTCTTTCATCAGGATAAAATCTTTTTTAGACTTCAGAGTCCCATTAGATGGCTTTTGAAAACAGATGTATTAGAAATATTTAAACTGATCTCTAGCTGCACACTAGTTTAACAAGACAGTCAAATATAAGAGCATAGAGATAATACCATTAAGGATACACACGCACAAAATAAGCAAACGTCTCTCTCCCACACATAGGGCAGACAAGTATTAGGTTAGGAAGGGTTTTACCACTGTACTTTGTCATAAGCATTACTCTGGATGGACAGCTTATAACCATTGTGACAGGAAGATTGTGACAGGAAGGAGACTAAGCAAGTTTGAGACATTAGCACCCCCTAAACTCAATAAAAAACACTTTAATCTGTTAACCACAGGTTTGTTTGCCAACTTTTGTCCTACAACATGAGTACCAGTAAACTAAATCACTCAGTCAGGGTTATTATTTTTCAACTGGTTAAGTTATGCATCTTCAAATCCATATCCTTGCACATTGCGCTGAGAACCTGTATATACAGTAACATCCCCTCTGTTTCTTTTACCACTAGGTTTCTGCTCTGCCCTGTCCACTGTATGAAACCAGAAACACGATCTTCTTAAAAGGAAGCCGTCGCACCATAATTACATGGTAAGAGGCAAAACACCCCAACATTGTAAAACCAAAGAGTCTGTAGTCCCAAGTAATCATCACATGATTCCCAGAGATGCTGCAATTTCATTCTTCCTTCTTAGTTACTGATGAATACAGGCACAGTAACATGTTTCATAGTTTAATCAGGTAGGTTAATTGTCCTGGTTTGAAGTAAAACAGGACCAATTTTGTTCAGTAACTTTACTTTTTAGCTAAGCCTCTTCTTAAAAGCATGTTGTGCAGAAAACTGTTCGCTCTCAAGAGTGATAGGACCAATGTTTATGGTTGATGCCAAGGAATGGGATGCAGAGAGGCTCCTGCTTATCCTTATTGCTATCACAACCAAGGGCAGCCAACTTTGGTATTTGCCCCGTTGGACGTCGGAAGTGGAGAAGCGTAGAGGGGTCACACCTGCAGGGAGCAGCGGACAGAACAGGTGACCCAAAACTGACCAACAGGGTAGTCCATCCCATCTGCCACAAGCTTAGGATAAAAGCTGAGGGATCAAAGGGGACAGCCCTCTTTCTTCAATGGCCAGCGTCCGAGGAGGACTCTATCTGTTCATCTGCCTTTGATCCCGATCCTGAATCCAGATCCAGAATCTAGTTTGGGTCCATCACTAAGTCCAGTCTGAGACTTCCTCAGTGCCTGCTGGTGATGTCATTGTCATCCTGGGATTTTTCATTATTTTCTTTTTATTATTTTATTATTAATATTTCATTAAAGTAGTTTAGTTCCTTCTAAACCCTTAAGTCTCTCTCTCCCCCCTGCCTCCCTTTGGAGCAAAGCAGGACAGAGAGGACATCTGTCACTCTGCCTGATTGGGCCAGTCTGGCCCAAACCACGACTATACAAAGGGGCTACATGACTCAACTAGTCACAGAGAGCTTGAGCTGTAATTCCATAGTACTACAGACACCCCAGAAGAGTCTTACTGTTGATCCAAGAGACACAAATCTCCTTCCAGTTACAGGGGTGGGGGCGCTTTTCTCAGTGTTCAGACTCGCCTCACCTGCAGAAGAATGGTAAAGACATGCTGAAGGAAGAGGGTGTGCATGCACACCGTGAGGGAAATTTAACCACACTAGATGAGATTGATTGGCTTTTTATACAAAAGACAGGGGTGCCACCTTGTTATTAGACTACCCCCTTCACTATGCCAGCTACCATTAGACTACCCCCCCAATGCCAGCTGTTTTCTTATTGCAATCAAGCAGTGGTGTATTAGTCATCTGGGTACTTGGCAGAGCTTAGCAAGAGACTACCACATGACAGACAGCTTTGAGAATTCAGCTGCTGCCAAGTTTCCTTCCCACCATCCAGATCCGTGCCGCTAGTTTTCACTTGAGGGATGCGTTACATCTGGAAAACCCACGAACATCACTAACAACAAGGTTAAGATAGTTAAATCATTTATTAGACCTCCATAGGTCCCCCTAATTAGCATAAGTTACATATAAAGCTGTTTTTGGAAGATTCACTTCAACATGCTTTTACAGCTGCAATCCCCTTGAGCTGGAAGGCAGGCAGCGCAACAGAAAATAATTTCTAGACAAGAACAGAGCAGTAGCAGCATGTAAGCACTAACAATTACAGCATTCAAAAATACTATATACCATTGTGTTCTGTGCAACTTTTAGGACTACTTACTCTTCTGTTTCCTAACCCGTTGACAATTTTCAGAGGACAGAGAACTTTTCAGTGCATCTGAAGATTTAGCATCATAGGATCCGTGCTGTGGGGTACATACTAGAAAAGAGATTTTCAGAACAGCAAAGAACTATTAAGGTAAACAATACGGTTTTCAATTTCAGTGAGTTGAGGCTGATAACACATCTAAGTTAAATCCATTTAAAAAGAAGAAAAAACCCCACAACTAACAACTGGAGTCTCGGTTCTCCTCATCTTCCACATAAACATGATGAAAATATACAGCACACATGGTGGGGGAAAGAGTCCCTTTTATTACACTGCTAATAAAATTAGAAACTGATTTATGTATATGATATTGCAAGGGATCTTATTAGTGGTAGCAGTGTATTAACTTCCATAAAAAAACCAACCCAAATGTTTAAAGGACCTTAAAGCTAAATGGATAAAAAGCAAACGTAGTTGCTTTTTTAGAAACATCTTCTTCCTGTTTAGAAGAAACTATTTAGACCTTATTAAATACCAAACTTTTCCTCCAAAGAACTAAGTTACTTAAACTTCTATAACAAAATCTAAGTTTCTTAAAAAATTAATTTTAAGGGAAACAGCAGACAGAAACAAGACGGCTACAAATTCTTCATACAGTTATCATTCTAGGCAGGTGGCCTCAGGCTCGATGAATGCGTATCTGCTGGCTGCAGTTTTCTGCAAACGAAAGCAACTTCATTTAACAGGAGAGCAGGTGACGGCAGCAGAGAGGCATTCAGCTACGGCTGGAAACTCAGTGTGAGAAACTTGCACATTAGAAAATGCCCTCAGTGGCTTCTGTGGCAACTAGTTCTATACGTGTCACGACACCAGAAGGCCAGCCAACCCTGCGTTGCCCCTGTTTTATTTACTACACACATAGTATATATATATATACACACGTGCTCAGTGCTATATTTAGTAGCCGTTTGCCCACGACCAGGATTCGACCTGAAGTCGGCACTTTTCTTCCTCAGGAGACTCCTGCAAGCGCTCAGACAAGAGGCCCTCACACACGCGCGCTGTCACCGGCGGCTCCCCTCAGGGGCTGGGGGTAGGGGCCGGGGGGCGGGGAGGCGCTGAGGTAACCGCAGGCCGGTCCCCCTGCCCTCAGGCACTACCACGAAGAGCCCCAGCTCCCTCCCTCCCGCCTCCCGGAGGCGGCCGCGCACGTACCGGCGGTCTCGTTGAAGCGGCGGAGCGGAGCCCTGGCGAAGGCCATGGCCGCGGACGGAGCCGGCCGCGCCGCGCTCCTCTCTGCCTTCAAAGCGACCAACGGCCGCCGCCGCGCGCCGGGCAGCCAATCACCTCCCGGCGTTCGCGGCTGGCTGGGCCAATCAGCGCCGCGGGCACGGAGCAGGCGCGCTGCCGCCCCGGGGTGGGAGGGGGGCGGTCGGGTCGCGCGCGTGCGCGGGGCGGTGCTGCCGGGGCCCATGTCGGCTCCCTTCGAGGAGCGGAGCGGGGTGGTGCCCTGCGGGACGCCCTGGGGCCGCTGGTACCAGACCCTGGAGGAGGTGTTCATCGAGGTGCGGGTGCCGCCCGGCACCCGGGCGAAGGACGTGCGCTGCAGCCTGCAGAGCCGGCACATCGCCCTCGCCGTGAAGGGACAGGAGGTGCTGCAGGTACGGGCCGCCCCGGCACGGGGAGCGGCCCGGGGCTGACGGGCCGCCGAGGGCCCCGCGCTCTGAGGGAGGAGGATCCCGGGGTGCGAGGGAGGGGGGGGGATCCCGGGGTGCGAGGGCCCTGGGGCCGCAGGGAGCTCCCCTGCTTCCCAAGGGGATTAAAATACCTGTCTGCTGCGTTGCACCTTTTTCTTTTTTTTTTTTTTTTAATTGCTTTAAATAGCTAGGTTTTGAGAAAAGGGAAATGTATTAGAAATGGTTTTGTCGAACTGCACGGTCTTTAAAGACCACAGAAAAATAAAGACACCAAATCCCCGGATTTACTTTCACATTGGTAAGGAAGAGCACCGCGGGTGCACGCTGCGCCGGAGCGCTGCTACTTACCCTAGGCAGAAACACTGGCGTTGTCATGGCCAGGCTGTTAAAAAACACAAGCCCTTTCAATGAACTGAGGTTCTGAAAGAGTGACAGGTATTTTTACTGTGTTAAATGCCTCATTAAAAAAAAAAAAAACACCACAAACCAAAGTTGTGTAACAAAAAATAACTCTCTGATAGTCTGCATGCAAGTCTATACTCACAGGGCCAGCTCACCCTGCTCATTTTCAGTAGCACACAAGAAGGTAAGCTGGGAGTAAAACTTCCCAGGTCGATATGAACTGGATACTGAACAGGTTTTCCTGTTTTGTAATACTGCGCATGTCTTTTGCAGGGTAAACTTTTCGACTCCACAATAACTGATGAAGGAACATGGACATTAGGTAATAACCTACATCGAAAATGACATTATGAGGGCAGCAGAACTTCTCAAAATATGCTGCAGAAGAGTTTAGCCCCCACCCTTTGGGTTTTTTTTNGGAGTAAAACTTCCCAGGTCGATATGAACTGGATACTGAACAGGTTTTCCTGTTTTGTAATACTGCGCATGTCTTTTGCAGGGTAAACTTTTCGACTCCACAATAACTGATGAAGGAACATGGACATTAGGTAATAACCTACATCGAAAATGACATTATGAGGGCAGCAGAACTTCTCAAAATATGCTGCAGAAGAGTTTAGCCCCCACCCTTTGGGTTTTTTTTTTTCAATGGGAAAGAGTACTTTCTTCCCTGTACATAGCTTTGTAAAAAAGATAATTGTTACTGCCAGACTAAGGAACTGAGGTAGCACAAAAGCCTTAAAGATTAAGGTTAATGGAAAAATGCCACACCTTGGAAGGTAGTAGTCACTGGATTACAAACATTTCCATACAGTGAGTTTTTTGCAAACTCTCATTAAAGCTAGGCAATTATGTGCAGTTATTAGGTTATAATGCAGTTATAATAGGTACAGTTATGTGGTCTGTGCCTCTCCCTAATTCCTGCTTCTCTTTTTCCTTTCTCTTATGCATTGTATTTTTGTGATAGGTAACATTAAACGCATTATATTTTTGAGATGGGTGACAAAACCTACAGTCCAAGAGAACCAAAAAGCAATCTAAAAATCACACTAAGGTACCTACAGATAATGAGCAAAAAAGCTACTGTGATTTTTGCATCGTAACTATTGTAAAGTGTTCAGAATATTTTGGGTTTTGACAGTCATATTTGTGGACTGTGCCTCTCACGTAATGTTTTCCTATGATGGATTTTGTTTTCCATTCAATATGTATTCTGAATATTGATTAATGATTTAGTAACTTAAACATGAAAACTAGAAGCATAAACAAACATTGTGAAGTGAAGCCTACTCTTTTCCAGTATGGGAATAATCTTCAAAATACACTTTATAAAGCTGCATTTATTCAATTGAGTAGAACTAAAGATCCTACGTGCTAAGTTTGAAATGTACTTCCAATATATTGCATATAAGCATACCGTCTGTGTTTCAATAAATTCACTATAGCTCCATATGTCACTAAAACTTAGTCCTGCCTTTTATTGGTAATAACTCTGTGAAACCTGACCTCAAATCCTTCCTTTTTGCCTTAGCTGAGCTGTATATATTAATAGATTAAATCTTTTCTCTCTTGCGAAGCTCTCTAAAAAGTTAGTTTGCAATAAAAGTATTTGTGAACTGTGTTTGAATCCCTTAAAACAGCTTCAGCATTTTACGTGTCAGAAAAGGGAAGGATGGCTGTATAGGCTATCTTTGCTTCAGCCTTTCTGTTTGTTGTTAATGTTTATTTATTTATCAATAACCCCATTGGCATTAAGAATCTAAAGTACTTCACCAAAGAAATCTTGTGCTTGTTAATGGTGAATTAACCAAAACGACAAAAAAGCCCAGCACGTAGGACTGAGTTTAACCGTTGTTTTATGTGTCTGTTTTCGTTCAACAGAAGACAGGAAGCTGATACGAATCATTCTAATGAAAACAAATCGAGATGCTGGAAATTGTTGGACGTCTCTGTTAGAAAATGAATATGCTGCTGATCCTTGGGTACAGGACCAGATGCAAAGGAAACTTACACTGGAGCGATTCCAAAGAGAGGTGAGTTAAAGGACCGTAATTCCTTATTATATTTAGTGTTTGCACACAGGCCACGAAAGCTGAGCAAAATTCTCTGCTGTCATGGAAACATATAGTTCAAGATATATAAGGATACACTGATATGATATATCAGTGTACTTTCAAGAGTAGTATTCTGTCTGTAGTCTGACTGATGGTTTTGTGAAAAGTCAAGATGAGTTTGGGGAAGGGTACTGCTATTTTAGGCTTTGTTGCATAACACAACTTTTCACTAAGTTAGGCTACACGCAATTTCTATTACTATCTAGAATTATGACATAGCCATATTTACAACAAACTTGTAACATCAAGCTCTATTGAGTATGTTTCTTTATAACATCAGATGATGTAGAATAGTGAGCTGGAAAATATTTTCCTTGCCCTTCTCCTAAAATTGCTTGGATTGTTTTGGTACGCGTTTAGCATGCAACTATTCCTAGGCATGGCTACAGAGTTGTAGAATTACACCTTGTTACTTAACAGCTGAATCAGCACATTACATACTGCAACAAAGAACATCGTTTTTACGAGACTTGTTATCCAGCATGGCAGGTACTTCTGTTTTCAAATAGTAATTTCAAGGGACACTGGAAGCCATAATTTTTTTTTAAACTTTCCTTAATATTTCTTTACTGGGAGATATAACTGTTTGCCAAATTGAGAAGAGCATTACAATGTCAGCAGTAGGCAATCAAACTATGATAATTTGAGTTGTACTTGTTGAAGCGTTTTCCAAGAATTTCAGTGCCATGACAAATGGATGACAAGTTGATTGTTACATGTCCATGTTACAATGGCAGAATATTAACAGAAACAGTTTTGGACTGTTTGTTGTTTGTTTCTTTGGGTTTTTTTAAAACATTTTGAAACATTATGAATAATCCGTCGATTAAACTTTTCTCTTACCTCCATCAGAACCCTGGATTTGACTTCAGTGGGGCAGAAATTTCTGGAAATTACACCAAAGGAGGACCAGACTTTTCTAGTCTTGAAAAGTAAACTGTGTTCCTTGAGAGGAATTACACACTGAAGGACTGGAATCAGGTAACCGGTGAAGACTTCAGTGATCTCTTCAACGGATTGTGGTCAAGTAATTCCTTTGGTAAAGAGAAAGATCTCTTCCAGTAGAATGAAGACAAAGCGCTACCAGCTGATTTATAAGCTGCAATAACTTTCTAATACTAAGGGACAAGAAAGGTGTACACAAAAAAGTAACATCTTTAAGCAGAATGTCGTTTTGGGGTTGGGTTTGTTTTTTTTTAAGAGACACCATAGTAAACTAGTCAGTTATAAATATACCACTTCTCTTTATGCAAGAATATCTTATTCACCATTGAAGAATGGATGTTAAAAGCAAGATATTTAGTATTTTCTCTTAACTTGCAACAGGAAGGTTATTAGGATGGTTACAGTTACACTTTCCCTCTGTAGCAGCCCTCTGAGAACTCGTGTCATTCTGGAAAAGTTATTTAAATAAAGAAATTACTGCATCTTGCCTCGAATAAGGTTTTACAGTCCATTGTGTTGTCAAGTACACCACTAATGATTAATAGTTGGTACCAGATAAGCAATACTAGAAAACTGAAAAGGCAAGTGAAAGTCTGGATATGAATAATGTTATGGGTTAATGTCATGTAGCCTTTCAGTATAAATATTACAGATTTTGAAAGTAGGAGAATACAATGACTTTTGAAAGGAATAGTAAGTCCCTAAGCAGGAAATGGTATCTTGCATCTCATTACCAACATATAGCACAAGTTGTTGATAGTGTATCTACGAAGCTGTAAATTTTTGTAGATAGATAGGTTTAAATTTAATAGCCATGTCTTAAACTTAGCTATTGCATGATATATTTTGCACGTGCCAATTATGTATCAGGGATTTTCTAATCGCGGCTAAGGATGCAGCTGAGAGTGCTCCAACCACAGCATCATACAGGATGAAGGCTGTGTCAGACAGACTAACACAGGAAGAAAACACAATTGCCAAATCCTATTGTATTCTGAACACTGAAACTACTGCCTGTACTTAAGTCCGAAGCAGAAGTCTCCCTGGAGATAAATTGCCGGCAGCTGTCCATCATACTGCTGAGCCTTATTTCTAAAACGTATCATTTTGGTTGGCATATGGCAAAACTAAAGGAATAGTTGAGGAGGAATGCTTTCATTGTAATTATATCCACTGCTTTCTTGTCATATGAGCAAGTGTTAATACTCCTGAAATAATCAAGTATGCTCCTTCTGCCTGTATCATCTTTACAGAACATAAAGGAAGTCCATACACTGTGCTTGGGTTTTGGAGAACTTGCCTAACTATGCAAAGGAAAGTAGCATGGTGTCCAACGCTGATTTATGGCTGTGAGGTTTACCATGCTCCTAGGGTAGAAGGTGGATGGTATAGTTAAGAGGTGAACGAGACTGCTGCAAAAGTAACTGAAGACAGAAAATAGTTAATGTTGCATCAAAATGCTGAAGTACTACCTAGTGAAGTAGTTTTGGTGGGTCTGTTTTTATTACCGCAGTTGTTTTGCACAGGATGGTTTTGTATGTATTTTGCTTATAGCAGAAGTTTAGAATGGCAGCTGATGCTTCAGTGCACAAATTTACATTTACCATATGCGCTTTCAAAGTGAAACTCTATTCCCATGTCTGCTGCTTTTTGAAGTAGCATGAGAGTCATCCCACAGCTAAGTCCAAGGCTGATACCAAGGAAAGAGGACAACTGTGAAGTACGTATTCGAGCATTATGGCTCTGAGTTGTTTTAAGAGGAAAGGCTTGAACTACTTGGTTAGCTACTTCTGTCGTCTACTGTAACTTACAGGCCTCCAATTTTGGAAGAATCTAGATGAAAATAAAAAAAATACTGATGCTATGACTTTCCTTAATTTTTAACTACTCGGTTCTCAGTCTAACAAATGGTGGCTTGTGTTGCATCTTGCAACAGTCTCACTGGGATTCAATCCCTTGCTGGTTAGACGAAGAGTAGTGTTTGACAGATGCATAATTTGTGTATGTGATACAGCATCCAGAGCAACCTACTCCATAGGAAATAATTCTGTACGCTCAGAATGCTACTCTGCTACATAAAAGAGTGGAGGATAGTCTGCTGGCATTTTTTCATGCATCCGGTTCAAAATCAGTTCAGAGTAATGCCACAGCATTGCTCTTCTTATCAAAAGGAATGCAGTTACTCTGCATCAGTTAGACACAGAAATGTATAGCTAAACTTGTACCTAGTCAAACTGGTGTAACTGCAAAAAACTACAAATCCTGGGATTAGAAATCCGAGTGCAAGATTCTCTTAAGCAAGCACTGCCCAGGTATTTACTGCAATGTATAGGAACAGGTATTAGATAAATTACTATAGTATAAATAGTAATTTAGTACTAGGTAGATAAAGGCACTATTAGACAAATAATGCAAGAGGGTTCAAGTCAAATTTCGAAAGTCTAAGCTACTGAAGTCAGCCTCTCGATCTCGACACTCACTCTCAAAGGATTAGGGTAACCGTGGGCCAAGTTGAAATTCTTTTAATCAAGCACCTTGAGTTTTTCCTGATGGTTCTTAGCCTTTCCCTTGCAGCCTCAACTTCTTCCTGGAAGTTTTCCACGTACTGTTTAGATATGTATCATTTTATAGGCTTCCTACTAAGATGTTTTATAACAAACAGAGAAAAAGTTACTCAGTTAAGCACATTTCAATGTTTAATTGAAAGGTATGTATCTTAATATTGAGACATGACAATTAGAATTGCAGATTGCATCTTCTGCATCTCTCCCAGCAGGCTCACCACACCTTTGTCCAAATGGCTGGTACGCTTTTCGCAGGCCAGCACGATGCACAGGTAGCACTGGCAGATGCAAAACCCAATTACACGTTACGCAACGCGGTCACTCCCGTGAGTTCATGAGAAGGCTTGATTTGTCCAGTACAGAGCTTTGGTATGAAGTCGTCTGTGAAAGGTTTAACTAGTTTGAGATACGCAAAGAATGGTTTTCCCCTCAGCTATTGCGGTAAAGAGGAAAGGGCTGGTTGGCTAACATCTAAGCCCACGCTATATTCGGAACATTCTGATCTCTCCCTCTCCACTAAGTCGGTTCATACAGCAATCAGTTATTAACAGCCTCTGCTCCGCTGGGACGCAGAATTCAAGAGGTCATTAGCAACATCCCCCCAACATCTCTATTTGTCTTACACACAATACATTCCTATTATTCACTCCCTTGTTAGCGCCAGAAGCGTGATATGCCTCAAGTACTGATCCGGTCTTCACAAAAAACCAGTTGTACTTTACAAAGCTTACCAGTAAGGAGATCAGACTTGAAGCAATCTTCAGTGTTTCTCAACTAGACTGCTCCTACATCCAGGCCAAGGCGGGGCATTAGCCCTGCTCCTACTGTGCCTGTAAAAATGCACCTGTTCAGCATCAGCATTTACCTCACACAGGGAAACTTTGGAAAACTGATGTCAGATCCGGGGCAGGTGACCCAGTACTTTCCCTCAGCCTTCAGTAGGTGTCATGACGCTTTTACACTCCGTGAAATAGTTTGTGATCTCAGTAAACTACACCTCTTGCAAAATACTGAAGTTACTGATGCTGTGTTAGCAACTACCTTTTATAAGGTAATGAAGTAAGATTTCTCTTTTCTCCTGCTTTAATGTGTCTATGGTAGATGGCCAGTGCCCTGCCCAGCAGGAACACATGGACGCATGACACTGCCCAAAGAGCCTGTCACGTGGACTGACAGGCATTCGCCATTGTCACCAATATTGAGGGGGATTAGTCTTTAGTTTGTTTGAGACACTGCAGCTCTGTGCTACCGCACATGTTATTTTCCTACTGTCATGTAATCTTTAGAAAGTGAACCAGATTTTTAACGTTAAATATAGAATTCAGCACCTGCAGTTACAGTAAACCAAGGTTAGACTACACAAGCTGCTCTACAAACTCTTAAGATGTTAAAATTCCTTGTACTGATATTGTGGTATTTCACTGAACAGTAAGCGGTCTAACAAATAAGACTGGAAACTGCCACTGAATATTGTTGTAATCATCATGAAAAGAACATATTTGCTGGAAGGATCTTTAGTCTGAATGTTACATATTCTTTCCATGAGTTGAGTTCTTCCTTATTAAGATCATGTTTCAGAATTTGTTTCTCAAATACTCATATGTCTGTTGACAAGGTCACAGGATGGTTCCCTCCTCGTTTTACTGTACTCCTGTAAAAAAAAAACCAACAAAGAAACCCAGTCAACTGAAGGGGTCTCTACAAGAGCCAAACAAAGCATCAGACTTTAATACAGCAAGACAGCTGTTAGAAAATTTGTAGCCTTTGGAATGAAGGTCTAGATAAGGAAGTAGTTCACAATTTCTACAGAGTAAAAAAGAGTAATATGAATAACTGAACTATAGCTTTTAGACTTTACTAAACAGTTACACAAGTAAAACTGTAAGACTGTCTTCCTTTTAATTGGTTTAAGTGAATGATTTCAAGAAACTCATTCTAATAGGCAACTGTTTCCTCTTAGACGATTCTTTTTAGGACAGGAGCAAGCCAAGTTTTTTATCTGCCTTTTTACCAGTTTTACTCCACATTTTAGTTTGAATGAGGTCCCAATGTCTGTAGAACACATTTCTGCTCCCACAGCACACCAGAGGATCAGCTCTTTCTCCAACGTTCATATATTAGGTTGCCACTCCTTTAGGTACAGCACTGGCTCAAGCATGAACAGGAGAAGAGGCCAGCCTCTATGACAGGCCTACTATGTTTATGTTACATGTCTTCAAGAGGTTACCTATACGGAATAAGAAACTCTGAGGTAGTTAACAGCTAATTACTTCTACATTATTAGAAGCTGATTGTACAAGGAGTTACCTATTATGAGCTGGTCTCTGGAATTGTAGGAAGGTGTGTTATTCTGTAGTAGCTATGTTTAAGCTGTCGTGCTGTACGTCCAGACACAATCCATTTTAATTTCTGGACATTTGGTTTGGAACACTTGCTCGAAGAGTATTCTGTAAGGCACTTTAACACCAGTTCCTTCCAGAAGGTCAAATCTCTGTTGTTTATCTAAATAGCAAGACAGAATCCCGTATGTTAATAACTCATTCAATCCTTATTTCATGCATGCACTTTCAGCTTCTTCACATAGGATAGGCAGCCAAAGATCCCAAGCCAAACAGAAAAAAAACAACCAACAAAGCCACAAAAGAAACCAGTACACCAATGGATCTTCTCCTTCCCTACTGGGTAGGCCCTTGCACACACTTTTCTTCCTTCCTCTCCTGAAACTTTATCCATGCATACCTTGGAATGTAACTGCAGAAATTCCAATGCCTCTGTCAACTCCGGTAGTTTTTGTTCTTCTATCTCTAGTGCCATAATAGACAGTGCCAAGACAGAAGGCTGGAGAGAGAGAGAGAAAAAGTTTTTTAACACTGCTTTGTTAAGTTTCCTTGTCTTTGAGCTTTTAAGTAGTTTACCTTGGCTTTAGAAAACATGATTCTGCAGTGACATGCTTTAAGATGGGTCTCAAGTCTCTCAAAATTAAGGTGTTTTCTCCTATAATAAAAACAGATGAGTGAATGTACAAGAAGAACGCAAGCTTGATCAAGGCAGCACCACCCTGGGAACTCAGAGAAACGGAAAGAATGTTCATTATCTAAACAAAGGCCTCCTTTTTCCCAGAAGTTCTAGCGTTATAGTCATACAGGTGTTCAGTTTTGGCAGTCCTAATGCCAAAAATAAATCTTGTGTTACACTGGGGAGAGTTGCATTGTCAAAACAGGCTTAGCAGCAAGGAATTTTAATGCTTACTAGCAAAAGGAACCTCTAAGCCAGATTTTGAAATCTTTGCAATGAGGCAATACTTAGTGCAGGATAAGCAGAGATTTATTATACCACCATTATTGAGAAAATTTGTTTTTTTGGCTCAGAGAGCAATAGTCTTTAGACCACTTTATGCAAACAACATTTCAAATTAAAATAATATTAATCCGGAGATATTCTCATTTACAATACGTAACAACAAGGGAGAAAGTTAGTGAGTTTTTTAAGTACAGAAAGGCTAATTACTTGGGTGGTTTCCCTGCTTACTTTTCTACATAGGCTTTCCGATCATATACAGTCATAGCGAAAAAAATATTAGACATTTCACCTTTCACAGCTTAAATTCTCATGAATGAGCGAATGATATAGTTGTAGAAATTGGAAGGCTGTTGTAGCTTTGACTTTCCAGGACAGCTTCTCCAATACAATTTTCTCCATTCTCATCATGTCAGAAACAGTGAACCTATACTGGCTTATTCGAATTAAGTCGGTGGCTAAGGGAACATTTCTCTCTTCTTCTGATGCCTTCACAGCCAAGTAGAAGCAGCTGAGTCCAACACAGCCCAAATGTTTTGGCTGTACCTAAACACAAGTAAATTATTGTTACTTTCAAAGAGGAAGGCCTTTGATCAGCCATTGCAACATGTAAGTACCAAACTATACAGGAACTGGTGTATTTTAGGAAAAAATTATGGGGGGTGGGGAGGGTTGTCCTGTTTTTTTGAAAATGGAGAAATCAGTCTTTTATCTACCTACATTCTTATGTTTATTTAACTAAATAAGAAGACCGTTACACGCTACAAGTTTCACCTCATTCACCTAAAAAGCAAGATTGCAGAACAATATATTTTGATTGAGATAGAACTGGTTTCTTCATGATGTTCTATAATAGCCTAATCAGAAGCTTTTAGGACTTAAAGTGCTGTACATATAAAGAAAAATGTTTGTGTTTGTTTTACTTTTTTATATATATACACACACACATATATCTACATACATATATATGAACTGATTTATTTCAATCCATAGGCATTACAGTCCCCGTTTTTACTCCTTGTTTTGGATTCAGAAGTTTTTCGAATCTTATTTTCCTATCGGCTCCATTTAGCTTTCTCATTTTTGTTCTAACACACATGGAAAACAAGCTTTTGTTCTTGATCAGATAGTATAGCGGAATCCTGTCTTGTTAGATGCTTAAAAACAACCCAGGCCAGCATGCCACATATGCATGGTAGAATGGAGCGCTAACTAAATGTTTTACCAGCTTCTGCGTGCTGAACAGCATTAAGCCTCTTGATATACATGAGACTTAGAGGTAGGTTGAAACAGCAATAAAATAAGAAGTCATTTAAGGCGTTCTTGTAGTCATGCAACAGGCAAGACAAGCTGTCTTGATCTAACCCATTAATATGGCCTGCATTTCCAAGCCTATTGGCATCCTCAAGTTGAAACTGATGCCCTCTTCCATCTCCAGAGGAAAGAGCTTTCTTAACCATACTAAAATCTGAACAGGCAAAACCATTTTTTAGCTCCTGCACAATCAGAATCTCTGGAAGGAGCTTAACCTTGAGCCATCTAAAATCAAGATGTTCCAACTTATGACAAGAATAAGGTTGCAATGAGCAGAAGGTGATGACTGAGAGCTTATACTTCAAAGAGCCTTACCTTCATTTTTGACAAGAATCTATCTAAGAAATTCACAGCGAGTGAAAACGTCTCTGTGTGGAAGCCAAAGAATTGAGTTAAGCTGAGGAGATCTTTCACTTCAAAGTCTCTCAGCCTCGCAGTCATTCGGAGGCCATTATCGTGAGCGGATTCAATTAGTCTCAGGCCAGAGGCCTTTGGCTGACATCTTAACTCCTGCTCCAGCAGGGCTGTCAGCTGGTACAGCAGCTCCTGAGCTTCAGTGGTCACAAGCGTTTCAATCATCTGTAAGCAGACACAAATGTCAGCGGATTAAACCGCCAAAAGGGGGAAAACTCCCCACGTTACGGCCGCGGCTCCCCCGGTGCCCCGCCAGCCCCAGGGCAGCGCAGCGAGGGGCCCCGGCCGGCCCCTCAGCCATGAGGCGGGGGCTGCCGCCCTTCTGCTCCCCCAAACAAGACTTTTCAACTCAAACTTCAGCGCCGCCCCGCCCACCGGCTGACACGGCTGCCGAGCCGCCGCAGGGCTTGGCAGCCGGGCGCCCCCGGGCGACGCCGCCGCGCCCGGCGCACCACAGGCCCCGCAGCCAGCTCCCGCCGCACGGCAGGGCCCAGCAGCGGCGGCGGGACCGCGCAGGCGCCGCCTCCCCGGGACATGCCCGGGCCTGTCCTCCGCCGCCGACGGGGGCTCCGCCAGCGGACGGGCCATCTGCCAGCTCCGCCGGCGGGACGGAGGGGTCACGCCCGCCCCACGGACGGGCCGGGCTGGGCGCGGGGGAGCCCAAACCCGCCGCCAACCGGGCCCGGCGCCGCGCCCTTACCTTGGCTCTGTCACGCCGCTCCCTTCTCTCCTGGGGAGGGCCCCGAGCCGGTGCGACGCGCAGCGACAGCCGCAGCAGCGCTGAGGGGTCACGCTAAAGCGCTGCCCCGTCGCTCGGGCACCAGCGACCGCCGCCAGAGCGCCATCCTGCCGCCGGCCCGCGGCGTCCCCGGCTCCGCTCCGCCCCGGCCCGGGGGGCGGGGCTGAGGCGCTGATAGACTTCCCGGCAGGCCAATCACGGGGCGCGGATGGCGGGATGGGGCGGAGCGCCGTCGCTAGGAGACAGGCTGGGCCAGCGCGATGGCGGCCTCTGGCGGCGCTTCCGCACGGTGCCCCGCTCAGCGCCGCCTCCCCCGGCCGGCGGGCGAGTGCGTGCAGCTCCTTCCCTCGCCTGCCAGCCGCCGGGCGGGGTGGCGGGCACGAAGCGCCGAGGCCTGCCGGGGTTCCCGCGCTGCTGCAAGCAATTTCTTCTCACGGCGCGGGTGCCGCACCGTGCGTCCCCCCGGGGGCAGCGGCCACGGTAAGGTCCGGCCCCGGGCTGAGGCTGCGGCGCCCCGGGCTGCGAGGGGCTCGGTGGGAGGTGGGGAGGCTGCTCCCCCCTGCACCCGAGCCCTCCTGTTAGCGGCCCTTGGGTGCCCGGTACAGCTCTGGGGGGTGTTCAGGGCAGGGGAGTTGAAACCCGCTCCCGGTGGGAGCTGGCTGCCTGACTGCTCCTGCTGCCGGCAGGGATGAAATCTTTTGGGCCTAAACCAGTAAGGTGTTGGGGTTTTTTTTTCCCCGTTAATATTTTTGAGCCCCTCAGAAATACTTTTGTATGTTTGTGGAAGGTCATGACTAACCCGATCAACTTCTTGCTTAAAGCAGGCTGAGCTGGCAAAGCTGTGTGTGGGTTCAGGTGGCCGTTTCCGAATACACCCGCCTTCATCTTCCCTGCTTGGCTGAGTGGAGTAACAAATATTCCTTCTGCTTGGAAAACTTACAAGAGTTACTCAGGGTTACGTTAAGGTGACCATGTTGCTGGTGAAAGCTAATTGCAGTTTGTTGAAGGTGTCAGGGCAGGTTTTGTATATTTCTTTTTTTTTTGTTTGAGGTCAGTGGTTATGTTACAACATCTGGAAGAGATGTGGTATTGTTGAAAATCACTTAAAACAGTGTTTAAAGCTATTCCAGGAGCCGAAAATATTCTACTTTTGAACTGACTTTAGGCAAATAAAGGGAGTTGCTTACTAGAGAGAGCTTCTGTTTGGAGCATGCTCAAGGCCCTAGATGTTTTTATTTATTTATCTAATAAGGGTTCCATTATCTGTTATTTTATCAAAAGTGAATACCAGTTTCTTATAAAGGCTGAGAAATGGCCAAAGGAGGTATTTTGCTGACCTGTAACGGATGCCACATCTTTCAAGTGGCTTAAAGCTGCTTAAGTACTTGCTTTCTTATAATTGTTGAGGTATTATTTTTACTTCAGTCTAAAACTTTCAAGCTATTTTATGATGAATATTATGGCGTGGTTGAAAGGCTTAAAATTCTCTTACGGAGTGAACAGATATTTTCTGTAATGCAAGGGTTTTACGAAGGCAAACCTTTTCTGACCCCTCAAAGAAAATATATGTTGATATGTGACTAATAAATGAAGTGATATGCAGCCTCAAACTTTTTTGTTACCATTAAATATGGCAAAAAAAAAAAAGATATATGCATCTTGCAGATGGGAGTTCTTTGAATCTCATAAGGGCTTGAAAGGGATTAAATCCAGGTGGGTTTTATGTTTTTTGGAAATTCTCTCAGGAAGACCCAAGTTTTCAGCACAGCCTAGGTGATAATTATGCTGAGAAGAACGTTTGTTTTTTTCCCAGGGAACTCTATCAACTTGTCTGTTGTTCAAGGATCTTCCTGAAAGGAAGGCTGAATGATTTATTTAGCTTTCAGGCAGCATTCCTGGCACCTCTTCTAGCTAGCTCTGCTGATAGTCTACAACCAGGAAGTCATCCTATGTCCTCTGAGACGGCGTGTTTCTCTGTCTCTACGTTTTGTTTTGCATTTGCTGAAAACGTTATTTCTAAAGTGCTTTACACCTTTCTTTAAAAATGGAGGGAGGATGAGTTGCACTTTAAGTGGTGGCAAATTGCAAACAGCCAACACCTGCTCCAGGCAGTATTTTACCCTCCCCGATGGCACAGCCTTTTCTTTATAATGCTCATAACATTAAAGCTTGTCAGGAGTAGAGGGCAAGATGAATTTAAAGCCCTTTGGGGTAAAATTAGCATAATATTTGTGAGACAAAAAAAAAAGGCCTGTATCTACTCTCATGAGACAGTTTAGCTGACAGATGTGATAGATAATACCATAATTGTTCAGAACAAGGTACTTTTGTTAGCCAGGGGTATAGTTGCACCCAACAACGAATTATGATCTGCTGTGCGTAAACTCTGGTCCTTGCTACCTGAAATGAATAGCATTGTGGATTTCCTCTCAGAGGTAGGTCTTTGCATTATAGCTGTGAGCACCTGCAGTTGTTTTCATTATCTTAATATGTTTTGGAGCAATGCTGCGCGATCACAGCAGACTGTGTGGAAAATGAAGATTATAAGAGGTCTTTGTTCATATGTGTGGGTTTTCTACGGTTTAGAAATGTTGGGTAAGTACTGGCAAGAGCCAGTGTGTGTTTCCACCAAGAGCGAGACTCGCTAAAGCAACAGTTAGCCTGGGTTGCTCTAAGTACGGTAATCCAAATCCGATTTTAAAAGCACTTTGCGCGTCCTCCTCGTTTCGGTGTTAACGGCTGTCATTACCGGTGTTCATTGGTCTATTGTCACACAAGGAGAGCAATGTGAGGTGGCAGCTTTCCTGGGAAGCCTCTGCAGTTGTGTGCCTTCCTTTGAAGGAGTGTGAGTGTAAAACAGAGGAACTGTTTCACGAGTGAATGAGTTTTATCTTATTTACTCAGTATATGCGTCAAAAATGTACTTATGGTACTTTCTCCCGTTGTGCTTCTCACTGATTTTTTTTTTTATGGGTTTGTTTCATTCTCCCTATGACTTACTTTCGTAAATTAGTTTGTTTTACTAGGAGAATGTTTGTACTTCAGAAGGCTGGAATGAATGAGAAGAAAGGCAAGACCGGAAAGAAGCATGGTTACTGATGCAGAGACTTCTAAGAAAGATATGTTTTGCATAATAATTGCTTGGATTTCTAGAAGACTCATGGGAATTCAGCATGAGGGAACTTGAGGGAGCTCTTGTGTGTGAAGGTGGAATGACCAAATAGTGTGTCTGTCTTTCCCCTCTAAAGCACCATTGGCTTACACAGAAACTAAGTCCTAGGTTTCTACTTGCTGCCTGTTTAACTTTCTTCCTCAGACCTTTGCTAACTACTGGTAAAGTGAATGCATCTAAAAATCACTGTTTTGACCATCATTTTAATGACCTTGATTTGAATGTCTATTAGACAAGAAAAAGTCATTTGTTCAAAAATGAGGGTGGGAGCATCAGTCCCAAATCTCATACCACAGCCCTTCTGAAAGAAAATGAATTGGCTTTCTGTGCTACAAACTCTTAACTATAAATCAATCTGTTGCTACTCAGATTCCTGTGTAATTGCCCATGAATGCAAACTCAAGTACTTCAAGTATTCACAGATGCAGAACATCAGAAATAAAGATTATAGTAAATCAGATCTCATGAATATGCATATTTTGTTGCCAGTAAATAATCGGAGTTATCTAAATTAAAATCCAAAATTACATATTGCAAAGGAAGCTTTCTTCTCTTTTTTTTTTTGAGTTGGGAAACATTTGCGGTAGTCTTCCTGTCATTACTATGCACATAATAATCATGTGAAGCAAATGATGCTTCTTTTTATCCTGCTTGTTTTAAATAGCTTTTATTTCTTAAATTGCTGTTAAAAATAGACTGAGAACTCTAAAAAGCAGTGGTCCATGGAGCTGGTTGCAAGCCACTGACAGCAGCCAAAGCCACAGGCCTATTTTGTGTTCTTCTGATAAGGATTCTAGCCTGAAGTCACACTAAGGAAAATGAATTAATGTCAAATTAAATATAATGTACAGGTTTTGATTTAAAAACATTCCTATGGCTTAGACACTTAGCAAGTGGGAGCCCAAAATGCTTTAATTGGTGTATGTAGTTAACATCCCTGGTGCAGAGTCTAGGTTGCTGTTAGTCACTTGGGCTGTGAGAAGTGGCTTGCTCTAAGGTGCCAGACTTCCTGCTGAAGTGAGTGCATATACTCCATCTGCTCTGTGGGCTGCTGCATGGGAGGAGAAGACTCTTCAAGAGGGTGGCAGCAAACAGGTGAGGGCACCAGTAATTTAAATGTGTTGCAGCTGTTCCCCAGTAGCTCTGGCAGATACGAGATAGAGGATTAAGACTAGTGAGCTAAAGGTGTTACATCATCTCCTCCGGATGTCTGTTCTGCCTCATTGGTGGTTGTCATTCCTGAGACAAGAACATCCAGTTTTCTTGTGAATCAGTCTGGTGACTGAAGGCGCATTGATCCCAGTGGATACAGCTGTGCCAAGCTGAGGAGTGTGCTAGTTCTGGAACTGCTGCAGGGACACATGGTGATCCTGCCATAGAAGCACAGTGGTTAGTTGCGGGGGTGAAATCTTCACCTCTTCGCTATTTAATCTACGTCTGTGTCTCTCAGAAAGCTGTGTAAATGTTCAATTCCTACTGCTAGAATCTCAGAGCACTGGTAGGTCTTAATTACCTGGGCCAGCCTCATCTGGGACATCCACCCACACTCCCTGCCCAGGAGCCTCACTGAAGTTCAGAGCTATGGTCTAGGAAGGACTGTGGTCAGCCCTCCTGTGTGGTTGTCCAGACTGGCTGATTGGACTTCTCAGATCAACCTTGGACTTGCCTTGTCACCTCTTGTTTGTAATCACAAGACTGTAGGCACAGCCTGTGGCTGTCACCAGATGTCTCTGTTCACTCTGCTGTGGGGTGGTGCCTTTGCTGGTGAGGTCTTGCCCTGCCTTTGCCAGGGCTGTTGTCCTCAGCTTCTGGCTAATCCTCCCCGGTGGAGCAATGCTGCTCCCTAGGTCTTTCATCTTTATGAATTTGTCCTCAAAACTTTTGTCTGATTCTGTACAAAATCCTGTGGCCTTTCCATTTCCCCTCATCTAGAAATGCTTTGTATTAAACAGAAAAATCCTATGTCTTGCTGTAAATAATATAATTATAAACAAAAGAGCTTTGATCTAAAACAGGTTTTCATGGGGAAGTCTTAGTACCTTTTAGGACACAGTTTTCTCATTATCCTTCTACTGTACTTGTGTTAGATAAAATTCAGAATTCCCCCTACAAGTTTATATAAGATTTTAAAAACTGTTTCTATAAGGATACTTGCTGAAATGAACAGGGCTTCCTTTCCTGTGAGCTGTTTTGGACAAAACCAAGAGTTTACGGTTCATAGGAGAGGGCAGATCCTATGGTTAAGTCCTTTGGAGACTATAAACCTGTTGTTAATCAGCTAGAGGAATTTCTGTTGTGGCAGAAATATGATTATTTTGTGATGGGTTACAAACAGATACTGACTTGTCTGAACAACATCAGGGGGCACTGCAGGTTGTTTTAATCAGAGAAATGTGTGTATGCAGTCTGAATCCTTACAGTGGGAAATGCTTTTTTTTCCCTCTTCCCCTCTGTGGAAAGAGACCTGTGTATCTAGTATCACCCTGTCTTCAAAACAACTACTGAAGGTAATGCTGGCTTTTCACACTTCACTGTATAATGTTTTATGACTATAGCATCAGAATTAAGATAAAGCTTCTTGAAACTATTTTTGTTGAGGTTTCAGTAAACAAAAAGATTACTGTAAGAGCCAGAGGGGTTTCTTCCCTGCCCCTTCTCTTGTGTTTTGTATACAATTCAGACAGACTCCCACACAAGGAGAATTACGGTTTTGATTACAATTGTCAGTGGTTATGTGGTGCTTGTTCCCTTATTGTAATAGTTGTCTTGAGTTATTTTACTTACATAATTGTAAAGAAGTGCATTGGAGAAAGAAAGGGGGATGAAAGAGGTGAGGCTTCCTGAGTAAATGTGGGGCTGTGTAGAGATTTGCCTTGTTGGGTGTTACTCCTTTACTGAAGCTCGTTATATCAAATGTGTCAGAGAAGAGAGAGTAAAGATCTCTTGGATGGGTTTAAGTATGAGCACCTGTGAATGCAGCCTGGCAGCCTAAGGAGTCAAGTTTCCAAGCCACTTGGATGTGCCTTAGGGGAAGTCTGTTCATAATAAGTCCATCATAGGCACAGGAGACCTGTGGAATTTTAATTTCAAAGGCCTCCTTTAAGCTTACATAGATCCAGGTTCTCAAAGGTGTTTATGCATCTAACTCCCGCTATCCTTACTGTAAATGATTTAGATGTCTAAACTTCGCTGAAGAAGAAAGTTAATGGAGATTGGAGGGGGCTTCAGTTAGCCCTGACATTGATTCATGGAGTGATCTGACTGAAACTTAGATTAAAAGATTTCAAAAGTTTCTTGTGACTTTTGCTTTCCATTACATTCATCAGCTTTTAAAAAGAACAAACTCTACAGGACAAAAAAAGCCAATGAGCTCTGCATTTCCTTGCTATAAGTCAACTGGGAGTAGGATAATTTGTCAGACTGAATATGGAGATCGTAACACTTTCCATAAATATGAAAACCTGGAATGGATCTAGAAGTTGTAACTAACTTAATGTTCTTATACTGACCTTAGTCAAACATCCATTCCATGCTTGCTTCTCCCCTTATCTTCTCAATAAAGAAAATTTAAAAGGTAATAATAGGGTATCTATTTTCTGAAACTGGAAAACTTATGATTGTGTACCAATGTGAAACTGCTGAGCTAAGCAGACGATTGCTTGTTTCTCCACCTTGATTGTGCAGAGCCATGTTTTGGATAGGGATAATAGCAGTCCTTTAACTTTTTTTGCTAGTGCACTGGTATAACATGTAGTCTAAATGCCTCAGTCTCTTGTATCTCATATCTGTATGCTTGCTTATGTTTATTGTAATATCTTTGAGTTGTTTTTGTGATGCACTGATTTTAAAAATAGTCTCCTTTTACTCCAAAGGTATTTAAATTGAAAGTCATCCAGAAAAAATTTTTGCTGTTTCACACCCCTTTCCCCTAGCCTTTGTTAAGGCAGTCAACATGCATCATGAAGAGGACAAGTGTGTCCTAGCTGTCCTAGAAGAAAAGGGCATGAGGTATGGAGTCTTAGATGCTGTTGTGGAACCTTAAAAAACAGCGGCAGTCCTGAGCTCTTCATGATTACATCTTCTCTGCCCTCAGTTTTCAGCTGAGTATTTCCTCTTATTTTGAGAAAATTCAGGACTGCTTTTTGAGGAAAAGTAGTGTTAACTGGATTCAGAACACACAGTAATTTTCTGAATGGACAGGGAAAGCTGAGACCAGGGACTTGTGATTACTAATAAGCCTGCCAAGGTGTGTGTGTTTTGTGTTTAATCATGCTACCAAGAGCAGTCTGGGGAAGGTGTCATTTTTCTTCAGAGAGAACTGTTGGAAATAATTAATTTAAGACAGTACAAGTCATGTTTCAGTATTTTTCTTTTTGGCTTGCAGACTAAATATTTTCAGTGGTTTTGTGGGTGCTGCACCATTGTTCTAAGCTTACTGGTAATGAGCTGATTGTTCCTGACCACTCTGGAACACCAGTTTGTGAACCCTGTTAGCTGCGTCTTGACATAATGGAAATATGTGCTTTGTCATTTTTGTTAAGAAATAATATTAGGAAGCAAAGTAATTGAATTTGGAAGCTTCTTGCAAAAAATATACATTTCAGTAAATCTCAAATGAATGCAACTTGAAAGACGAATTGAGTGTTCAGGGGATTAAAACCAGTTGAAACTAGTTTGCTAAAAGCAGTACTTGGGGATCTTTTGTTTCATGCTTGGTTGATGAACAGAAAGAGATGGACTAAACAGGTATTTTTGCATTTTGAGTGGCAGATCCCTGGTGGGTCACGTAGTACTTGGAAATAAGCAAAAATACACAGAAAAGATTGTTGGGGGGACCACGGGGAGTAACTGTCTGAAGGCATTCTCCCTGCCAGACCCTCCAAAAGCAAGGTGATACACTGGCAGGAGTTCAAGGGAATTCACCTTTATTGGCTTTGTGCCATAAAGGTTTGATGCTCTCTGAAGCACTGGAATTGAACCCATTGAAACGTGGGGTTGTTTCCTGCCATTCCCTCATCTCAGTTCTGAGCTGATTTGCCTCCCCACCCCAAAGATCTGATCTTGCAGCCGGAGTTTTAAGTAATTAGTGCCTTGATTTCATTATAGAGTAATATTTACGGCTTAAGCTTTTTCCTTTGACTCTAGTTCCATCCAGCCTCAAGAGCCGGTTAACTCAGATGTATTTGCAAATAAATTAACTCTATGGTGAAGTTATTTTAAGTTCTTTGATTGAGAAATGTAACTGTCTCATGATTCTAATGCAAATTCATTTTTACTACCTTTAAAATCATAGAATTGAGTGTTGCCACACTAATGTGTTGCCTATTGTCCCCCCATAGCACATGGCCTCTCTTGGCCTAGCTTTAGCACTTACCTGGCAGGTTAGACTGGAGAGCAGATGGAGTTGAAACCTATTTTTTTTTTTCCCTAAATCACTGGATTAAAGTGGCAGGAAAATAGTATCTCTAAGGGTTGTTACGTGAATGTCCTAGCTTGATGGAAAGGAAGAAGCTTTCTAAGCCAGACCTGTACCTGAATTTTGCTGAAGACTGTCTTCCAATAAATCTTGCTGCTGTTTTTCTCAGGAGTGGAGCTCTGCCACACGCTGCCAAGTGTCCCATAAGTAGCCTGAGTATAAAAAGATTGCTAAATATCAGACTGGAATAACTCACTCTCCCCTGTAAAGAGTGATACATCTTTTTTTAAGAGGAAATAATTTGATCCATGTTATATGTATGGGATTTTCAAGATAAGAGGATCTTCTAATGGATTGTAGTTGCTAATGTGCTTTCCTAAATGAATGGGTTTAGTAGTTCAGGTGGTACTTTAAACAATCAAGAGTTAAATATCTTTTCCAAACCGTAAATTTCAAGTGCAGCATCTTGCAAGTCAGTGTCCATGCTGTTGTGGAAAATTGTTGTTTAATACACAGCTCAGGACATGAAACGTTAGGATATTTCAATTCATGTCCAGAGCTACATCTTTCTTTTCAAAAGCTGTTTTAGGAGGAAAAATGGGCTGGTTTTCACAAAAGCAGAGTTGTGATTAAAAGACAGCCTGCTTCCCTGATGGAGCCTTCTGGTTAAGCAGAGGAGATCTTCAGATAACCTAATGAAGCAAATTTTATTCTTGTAGTGGGAAACCATAGCAACCTGCCACTTTAGAATGCATGGTATGTAATCTGTCTGTCCTTCAGATAGTATTTTGCAGTCCAGAAATAGTCATCGTTTCCTAATGTGTGAATGTAAAATGTCAGACAAATGTAGCTGGAGTGACAGCGTTGTCTCTCAGGTAAACATGAGCCCTGTTGTGCTGCTTGTCTGGTGCTGCACATCTGGAAAGCAGGTTCCAGAGGAGGACAAAGGTAGTTTATTTTTATTTATTTTTAGTTTTTAATAAATAGGTTACAGAGGTGTTCTGAAAATTGGTAACAGAAAGAGCTGGCTGCAGTCCCCTTAGGGCCAACCTTATTCTGCTGTCCAACCCATACGTGTCTCTGTTTCTTTTTGGTGCAGTTCTCTTAAATGACAGTATTTGAAGTTCAAAGCTCTTTGGTCACTGGTCACTCTGCCATCACTTTGATCAGGCTCAAGTAACCGTAGAAGTATTCAGTAATTATGTAAGTGCCCTGCAACTTGCTGCTGGCTGTGCTCGATGAAAACACAGAAAGCATTCTTCCTTGGTTAAATAAATAAAATCTTTGTGAGCAATTTCACTGACTTCTTTTTTTCTGTCTCCCTCCCACCCCCTTACAAGTTCTGAAACAAAGCTGAGAGAAGTATTTTCTGTAGAAACCAGCACTGATACTGAACTGTGAAATTTTAGCTTGTAAGTCGTAGAATCTACTGCCTGTCTCAGAGACCGGGCCACCAGTCTTGAAAGGGATGATTTATTCAGCTTTCAGGTGAAGAAGACCAAAAGAGTAGTGCATTTAAGGAATATTTAATGACACTTCTAGGGATTGATTAAGACTACCCTGTATTTCCTGTAAAATATTATCATGACTCCAGTTTGTTTAGGAGTGTTTAGAAATCAACTTTAGCTTTGAATGCTCTTTATGAATGTACATTTTGTAGAATAGAGCCATTTCAAATGGTTTTCTATAAATCACATGTTAACACCTAAAATGTATTGTTTAATATGCAAAATTATTTTGATAGGGCTGTGATCTACTTAAACTTAAGAGGAAAGCAGAGCCCCAATTGAACAGTGTTTCCTATGTTGATTTGCTGTTTCTGTGTCATAGTGGGCCAAGGCTATTAGATTCTTCTGCTCCTTCAAACTGATCTGTCTCTGTATTGTTTGTGACACATCAATTTATATAAAATTATGGTTAACCATATGTTTCTTGACACTTATCCCTCAATTTCCCTGCCTTTTCTGACATTTTTTTAAAAAATCATGTCTGTTCAATAGCTGTTTTATCCCCCTGCCCCCACTAGGTTTATTTTTCATCTGCCTTTGGTAATCATACCTTTATGAACAACAGTGGAGCATATTTAAACTAAACATCATTAATTATTGTTCTAATATATCTTTTTATGTGATCTGAATCAAAGTTGTTTTCAGTTTTTGAAATTTTTTTATTATATGTTACTTGCATTTGTGCATAGATGGTTTCAGCACTGAAGCGGCTTGTGATCATTTGCCTCAGCAAATGCTGTGTTTCTTGTTTTGTTTCTCTTCTAGTGCACTAGCAGGTTTTTCTCACTGTCTTATTCAGGGATCTGATAGAAATCCCTCTTGTTGGGAGAGGACGCTTCAAGTTGAAAGAAAATGTAAATGATAGTACATGTGCTCAGATCCATAATATCAAAACTAACAATAGAAATAATTGTGTGGAAAACTATAGTCTTTTAAGAAAGAGGAATGTCAGATTCCAGCTTCTCCCAAATGAGGGCAGTAGTGGCACATGATTTGTATAGTCCTTATTCATGTTTAATGTAACGCTCATTAAAGACTGTATATTTATATTAGGTGTTTCAGTGAAAGTGTTGTGGTATTACTTTTATAAATTCCGAGCTGAGAAATACCAGAAAAGACTGTGAAAGGAGATATTTTTATAAAGAGGACTTTCAACCTCCCACTAGAATGATTTTTCAAGTTCTGAAGGAGAGCAAGACAACTTGCTGAAGGGAAGAAAATGCTATCACTTAACAAGTAGAGTTGGCAAATCTGCATTTAAAGTTTTCTAAGCTTTCAGGAGATGGTTGAATTTTACAGGAATTAAATATAAACTTTACCAAAGTATTCTTTTCCATACACAATGCTTAATTTAACTGTTTAGTTCAATACCCACTAAGTCTATTTATAGGTACTTAAATCATGTGCTTCTAACTGTTACATCCTCATGTGGTTGCTCTGCAGCAGCAGTTATGGGAGTATTAGATGAATAATTACCCCTCCCTCTGTCGTAACATGAGATCTGTCATGTCCTGTTGTTTGGCTTTCAGTATTGAGTAACGTTATATTTGTGAGAGATACATGTTGGTGTAGGTGTCTTAATGAATGCCATCTTCTGAAGTGTGACATCTCTACCAATTGAAGACCTTTTGCTACGCTATCTAGTGACATAATTTTTGGGGCAGTTAAGACAATGTTATAACTGCACAAGTATCTTGCTGAGGTGGCACAACAACTGACCTAGTGGTTTGAATAATAGAATTAATTATGCAACTGGGTGTTATGATTTTAAGAAACTGCTGATATCATGTCCAAACTACTTTTATTTGTTCTCTGTGTCTGCTCAGCTTTACTTAAGCTTGTTGTGCTTGCGCTTCACTGAGTCTGGAAAGTGTGCAGTTCCAAGCCGGTAATCATGCAGAACAGTGAATCGAGGTCTTTCTGCAGAAGACTCTGAAGATCTGTTAAATGAGGTGGAAAGAGATAGTCTGTGCGAGCACAACTGATGCTGACGTGTCAATGGTGAGGTGTTTGTATTTGCACACCTGCTAACACCAGTGCAGATAAGGAGAGTTTCCTGAAGGCTTTGCTAAAGCAATGTGGAAGATGTATGTCTGATCCCTGGATGATGGAAAGCGGTAGTGGGGTTATTGGCTTTGGCATGCCAGGGAGCACGAACCACAGTTGTGTTCTGAGTGTTAACTGTTAGGCAAAGCTTTTATTTTAGGCTGAAGAAAACCAAACTTTGATTGCATGTAACCTTAAGTATAACTTAAGAGTTTCTTTTCTAGCTAAATTTTCCTTTGTTGCGTTATCTGCCAATATGCCAGAGCAGCCCTAACATACCATAGAATAATGCTTCTTGCTTTCTATGCATGGTAAGCAATGGAATGGGTAGAGTTAGGAATCTATATGAAATCTGAATAAAAACAATCTGGCGAATACAGAATCATGTTTTCAAACGTATGTAGGCAGTGAACTTTTGATGGGATAAGGAAGATATTGGGGGAGTGTGTGTAGGCTGTCCAAGGAGTAACTGCAGGCCACATATTGTGCTGTAATGTGTGGCTGCTGCCTTCATAATGCATAAAAGGAGAAACTGGCGCTTTTTAATTGAACTTTGCGCTCTTGTGTGAGAATTTATTGCTAGTATGAATATATCTTGCATTCTGAAGCTGCCATTTTGTTGCCTGTCTGTCTCTAGATGCTCTGTAGGCCTTCTTTTTAATGAACGTGTAGGTCATGGCATCCTTGCTGGTCACTTGTTGTGCCTGCAGTAGTGTGTGAGGCACGCTCTGCCATGTACACTGAGGCCAGGAGGGACTGGCACGTTCCTCTAAGGATGGTTTATACACCTATGGTTAGGACAGAGTGGTCAGTGACAGGAATATGGGAATCTTTTCTTAAAGTAGATGGGGAAAACACCTCTTGCTTCTTTTCCTGAGCTTTGTGACTGCCTGGAGAACCTGTGCTTCAATAAGCAGGCCAGCTGTATGTTGTGAAAGCTTGCTGAAACAGAACCTAATTGAATAGTTAAATATTTGCCCACTCCTGGCTCTGTTTGTTACATGTAATGTAGTGTGGTTTATCCTTATCTTGGCTTGGGAAGCCCTTCCTAGTAGCTATTTACACCAAGCTAGTGGCTGATTTGAATGTAGCTTAAGTATAGGTCCAAGGAACTGCAGCAAACATGGAGAACCTAGGAAAGCTAAACTCTTACGCATGCTTGAGTTGTTTTTCTTTGAATTGGGCTGTGGAGAAGTGGCTGGTCAGTTTACTGCAGGTTTGGCTAGGTCTGGTTTGTATATTACCAGGATTAAGGTAGTTTTGGTTGCAAACCTTCTGTTTAACACTTATCATGAGGTTTGTAAATATGTCTAATGACAGTAAGCCTTGTTTCATGTGCAATGGGGGCTTGTGGGAGGGAAGCCTGCATTTTGGAACTTTGACTGGTTACCTGTGTGCTGTGGGCTCAGAAACAAGGGGCAATACTCTTTCTTGTCATTTTGGTTACTCTTTGTCTCTGGAAAGCACAATTTGCAAATTCAAAGGCTGTTTGTCAAAACATAGTCTGCTCTAAAGAGATTTTTCCGTAGGGTTAAACTTCCCTGACCTATCTTAACAAAATCACTGTTGCTTCTATCAGTTTCTTCTGTGTCACTTCTCCCTTTTTGGTTTGTTCCTTGCCTGCTGTAAATGAGCTTATACATTATGCATCTAGAAGCTATTTTCCTGGTGTTCCCATTCAGAATGACTTAAATATGGCAATCAGTGCTGCTCAGGAAAACTGTTGTGTTTGTGTTCCCAGATATCTTGGAAGGTTAAAACTCTGTAGCTGGCTCAAAGGTGATAGCATTTGCTCTAATGGATTGCACAGGAAATCAATAGGAAAGAAGTATTGTTTGCAAACTTTACTTCAAGCTAATGTCAGGTTAAAAAATATATATCAATAAAGCCGTTTGTATTGGCTGGTGACATGAGAACATATGGTTTATTCAGTTACTCTGTATGTGCAGTTTCATTTTTCTTCCAGAGGAACGAGGATCTTCGGGCTTCCTCTCCTCTAGCCTCTGCTTTTCTTGCATCTGAATTAATTGTAACATGGAACTCTTCAGACTGACAGAAGGAGACCTGTAGAGGCTGTCTTAGTAAGCATTGCCATGAGATAAAGGCCTGCAGTGTGTTGGAAGTTTTTGCTTGTCTTCCCTTCTGTGCTCACCCATTTACTGTCACAATTCCTATTAAGGAAAAAATAATTTAAGGAAGGGATGAGTCGTCAATAACTTTGTTCTTTATCACAGTACATAAATAGATAAAATGTGTTTCCAACTTGTCTTGTAGAAGAAAGGATTAATTTTGTTAGGAAATATTTTTAAACTTTAAGCAAAGAAAGGCAAGATCAACAGCCACTTCCATAAACTTGCTAGCAACTAAGGTCTCGAAATATATCTGAGAAACAAGACGAAAAACTGGCTAATTGAAATAAACTCAGGGATTTTAATGAATGTGATTCCCAGACAACCTAATGTGTAATTTCTTTGGTCCTGTGGTGCTAACTGTCTGTTTCTGGCAGGACTAAGTAGCTGCCAAAGTGGTGTACTAAAAGCCACCTTTGCTGCTCCTGGTCCAAGTTTTCATTTCAACCTCTTGCCTATACTTGCAGTTTCCAGTGCTGCTTGTGCTGGTAAGCCTGCACGGACCCGTATGCCTTGATCAAGAGCCACTTTTCATTGTAGTGCAGGCCCACCCTGCTACTGGGAATGTGATAAGGATTTCTGCTTTGCCAAAGATTTTTCAGCTCTGCCTTTTTATTTTCTTTCACACAGAGCTTTATTCAAAATCAGTATTGCTGCTGGTCTGCGAAGCCACAGCAGTGTGTCGAGTGCTGATGGCACACAGTTTGTGACCATGTAAATTGGCTGTAGATAATGGAGAGTTTACTGAAGTGAAGCCACTTTGGACAGTTGTATTCCATTCTTCCTTGTGTGTGTGAAGTTATGAACATCTCAGGATTGAGTCGGGAACTATGATACTTAACGTTTGTAATCCCAGCCTTCTAATAGGCCTTGTAGTCATCACTGTACCAGGCGTTGACTAGACAGAATGCAAGAATTCCCATCTTAAATAACTGGTAACTAGTGTAAACTTAACTATGAGTGAAGTAATATGGTAGCTTTTTTGTGAACCTTTAAATCCTCATTCAGTATGTTTCATCAGAAACAAGTTTTGTCTTTTTTTTTTAAGGAAAAAAACCCCAACAACAACTCCCCCAAAACAAACCTACAGCCAAACCCCCAGTGTTTCTACTTAGCAATCCTTGTACGTGTATCCTAGTTTATGGATTTTCATAATTAACAAAGTGAGTCACTCTCACTTGATAAACCTGAGACACCACTGAAAGACAGTAGATTTCATGAAGTACTCCAGAGAGCTGCTACACTATAAGTCATTGCAGCATGTAGTTTGTGATTAAAAACGTTATTTTTGGTGACAGGACAAAAAGATATAGAAAGGAGGATGCAGATGGGATTTAGGGTTTGGTGTTTTTTTTTTAAAATACAATGTTTTGAACAGACAACTGTCGATATGTTGAGAAAATCTGATTTCCTCATGCTGTAGAAATCATATATTTGTAACATATAGTTATTTGACCTGTTTTTCCTGATAGATCCAGGGAACTGAACTCCCTGCTTTTCCACCCACCCCTTAAAAATTGTCCTTTGAGGCTTTGGGATACTTCAACACTTTAAAAAAAAAAAACAACCAACAACCACACCACACAAACACCTCAACAGATGTATCATGCCTGTCATATTCTAGATGGTCTCCTACATGCTTCTATGTAAGTTTTTATGTAATAAAAATATTATTTTGGGGAAAAAAAACTGACGCAGTGGTCACTGTATTCTGGATATATGCAAACCAAATACTGCAGAGGTGCCTTTTCTGTGTTTTAATGGAAACAAGAATTTCAACAAAAGGCAGCCATTTTTGGAGAAGAAAATGTAAGTTATGACTTTTTTTTACCCCTAAGCCAGGAAAAAAAGAAAAGATTTTGCAGCAAGCCATTTAGAACTACATAGGCTTTTAAAGTCAGTAGGTTGAAATTCTCATCTCCCCATTCATAATGTGCTTCAGTTTATTGAAAATAACTTAATCGGATGCATAATTATTTTGGGAAACCTCTGACAGAAACCAGTAAATGTGGGCTGTCCTTCTGCAAGCCTACAGTCTGCACTTAGTTTTCTTGAGTGTTTTTTTTTTCTCAGTCCCTCTGCTTCTTGGGGCTGCCTTCCATGTTAAAACAGTTTGATGTTTCTGTGATTCTGTAAGGTGGTTGCATGACCAGTATGGAATCGCTTTGCACGCGAAGGACTTGCTCTTCCAGATGCGCGTTGCTGAGCATTCACAACAACAGCTGAAGCCAGTGCACATCCAGCAAGTCTGAAACTTAAGCCCTGAGGTCCAATCAACCTTTTGCTGAAATGGATGAAAAGGTTGGCAGCAGTGGGAGCTGGACTGAGGACAAAAAGTCTTTTGAGGCAAAAGTCAGAGTAGGGATATCGTGAAATACTGTGTTCCTGCCCAGCTCCCGTTCTGGCTATTGTCCAGAGTTAGTCTGTGCTTGCCTGCCCGCCCTCTGTGCCGCTGTTGCTTTGCTTTGTTTCTTTGAACAATCGTTTTAGCACTTTCAAATGTAACATTTGAGAGCTCGCTCTGGCACATGCTCTGTAAAGTGCATGTGTGGAAAATGTTTTGTTTGTGTCTCTTTGATGTTCTTTGGAAAATGATACAATTTAAGTGTGCTGTTTGTTGGTTTAAAAACTGTGGACTTGGTAGGATTTTCCGTGAGAGACAGAAGCAGATGTGCCCTTGCTATAAAGTGGGTGAATATATAATCAGATGGAGAGTGTTTTGCACTTGTTCCCCTCTGCAGTTATTCCAGATGTCTCTTCCGTGTCCTGTTCACCACGTTGCATCTGAGCTGGGCTTTCTGGTTAGTGTTCAAAAGAAGTAATTGCAGGAGATGAACCCGAGAGATTTCCCCTTGCTACTCTTGGACAGACCTTTGAATAGATGAATCCTCTTCTGTTTCTTTTGAATGTGAAGTAGTAGGGCAAGAGTTTTTGATGCAGACAGTAAATATTCCAGTGTAACTTTGGGGTTCTTCTTAACAGAAAACAAGTCCTTTTTTGTAACCTGGAGAACTGAGTTGCAATGGGACCCCCGTGACCTGCAGGCACAAGGTGGTTTTGTTTATGTGTTTTGCTTTGTTTTTATGAGTCGGTGTTTTACTACAAGGTCTGATCTGGATATTTCCAGAGCCCCAAACTGTAACAGCTGTGCAACTTTGAACCACAAATGGAGGGATATTTGGCCAGGCTGAAGTGATTGTCAGTTTTGGTTCCTTGTGCTTATTTAGTGGTGTTTAAACTTTTTAATCTATGCTTCTTTACACTTGTCAGCTATCAGAAATAAATCTCGTTTCTTGTGTATGCAAACAGCAACTGCCAGGCTCTTATTTCTCACTCTTTAATGGGAAAATACATTATGCTCAAATGTGTGTGCTGAGTTACTAGGCAGTTGTGTGAAGGCATGGTAATAAGTGAGTCTTGAGCTACTTGAGTGAAATATGCATTTTCTTACTGAAGCTGTATTGAGTAGGAACAGCAAAAAAAACCACCCCAAAATCAAAAAACACTAAACCAACAACCATGCCCTGCCCTTGGGAAACAAAGTGCATAATGCTGAGTGAGAGCTGGTCAAGAATCTTTTGACAGAATAAGTTGTCTTAGGATAGACCAATTTCAAGCAAAACTGGATTTTAAAAGGTCAATATGTGGTTTCTGGTCAGAACTCAAAGGAGGGATCCCCTACCACCGGAGCTCTCATGCTCTACTTCTGTACTTCTAGTTATGGGGAAGATGGGTTCAACCGTAGGCTATTTGGACACTTCTAAAGTAGAGGTTTGAATATGTCTTTTCTACTTTGCTGGTGATAAGCCAGAAGAATGTGCTAATACAGGGTCCTTCTGGATCTTCAGAACCAAACTTCAGTACTGTTTTTTTAAATGTCTCAATTTTAATGATAGAAAGTCTGTGTTGGTCAAATATAGCGGTGAAAAACTCTACCCCTTGACCACTGTATTATATGTGACTATCAAGAGATGTTAGGCAGTATTACCTCTGGGTATTATCTCTGGGCAGTTCAGCGCCTAGCGGTGGATTCTTCCCTGGAGTATCAGAGGAAGACTGGTAGGTGTGCTCTATTCTTTTCTTCTCTCTTCCTGATAAGCATCTCGATTACCAGAAGCGAATGTAAGTAAGAACTAGTGCTGCTTTAAAGCATTAATTCCCATTTGTCTCTTTCCTAAGTCTGGTTGTGTACTCTCCCACTAGTGAGGGATCCACCAACAGAAAAGATGTTCCTTGTGGATGCTTTGTTACTGGTTTTGCTTTTGGATGTTGGGAATTGAGTGGCCACAGGGATATCGTATCTACAAAATAAATACTGTTTGTTCAGGAGCTTAGCGAAGTCCTTGATAGAGGACTGCGTAGTCCTCCTAAAGGTATTCCAAGTGTCTGTATTACTTGTTCTGCTTTGTTTGGCATTTTGCACAGTCTGGAGGCATGAGTAAAGCTATTAGAAGAAATTGCTATACAAATGACAAAGTCATTGAGATGAAAGGGAGGATAACAGAATCGTGGAAGGTGGGGTGTGGGAAGCATGAAAATAATATTCATCACACTCAGTGGTACTGCTGCTCATCTGAGACAGGATAAGTTTCTGTGGGCTAGACAAAACAAAGTTTAATATGCTGATTTAAATGCTATTCATAACATAACCATAGATCAAATTCTGCTTTGAGTTTGCAGTGGACTATAAATATGCATGTAATTACTAAACTGACCGTTGTAAGTCACTGAACTGTAGCAACTCTACTTGTTTGTAGCTTTTCTTGACGATGTAATAGATCTTAATATTAAGGCATATTACCCTGCAATATTTTGAACTTTGCCCAAATGCATGTAATCAATGTCCTAATCACAGAAAAAGATTTCAATGTGCTAGCTTCCTCTCTCTAATACTGGAGATGTTATCAAATTAGACCTGTATTTCAGATACTGTAGAGTAAGACAAAGAAATTGTTTTAAGCCTTCCAACAGTTGCTGCTTAAAAATCAGAATATGATGCCAAGTGGCATCTTGTGTCATTTGCTGCCAAATATCATTTTGCCTCATAGAATTTGAATCCACTCAAGTGGTAAGAAAGCAAAATTAAAAATCAGCCTACTGCTGTTTCTTAGATGCTTTCAAGTGTACTTGGAAAAGTGAGATCAATGGAAACCTTTACTGAAATATCAAATTAAAAATAGAGATTATCTCACTCATTTAAAAGCTAATTTAAAATAAACTGTCTGCAGTAGGGATTCCTGTTCCATAGTGGACTTGAAAAGCTCAGTTCACATGGTTTCTGGTGAAGTTTTTGTGTTTTGGTTTTTGAAAAATGGGTATGATTGTGGACTAAAGTCTTCCATGTTTATAAATACAGTAATAGAGACTGGAAAATCAGGTACAACTGCAAACTATTTTCTTTCTTTACAGCTATATCCGGGTGCACGGATTGAAATCCTTTAGAAATACTATGTAGACATTCTAAAATATTGGCAACATCAAATATTCTATTGGTCTGTATACATAAAACCTTTTCTTTAATGAATGGTGTTACATTCTGGTAAAATCCTTTGTGTGGGAAGAAAAATTTCTCTAAAGTATAGAGATCTGTTAACCAGTGAACCTAATTTCAGCGAAGGGATCTGTGTGCTGGGAGTTGGCCACTGAAAGTGCAGAGTGCTCTTCAATGTGTGAGAACTTTCATCCAGGAAAAATTATGGATGCTGCCACATCTCTGGCAGAGCAGCTTTTGTTTTATGCAGTTGTGCTTGGATGGGAGTTGGGATTACTACCGCTGATGTGCACTGCCTGGAGAGCTCTCTTGGCTCCATCTGCACAGGCACAGAAAGGAGCTGTGGCACGGGATGGTCCAGCTGAGACCACCTTGGCATATATGTCCAACTGAGCATCAAAGTGAAAGCTGGGAGGTACCTAACACTACCACCAGTACCCATTGCTGCCATGCTGTGCATAAGAGATTGATGTTTTATTTCGATACATAAATTGTTCAGTTGAGCAGTAAGTGTGTGCCGAGGGAGTTGGAGCCTTTACCTTTGGGGAGGAGAGGGCAAGGGCAGAATGCCACGCTAACTTTATGCTAATTGAAAGTTTTCTTCTGCTATGTGGAAGTACAGCACTTGATGCTTGTGCTGTTTGATCCGTGGAGTCTCCTTAGTACTGACATACGGAGTTTTCAGACTTCAGTGCTGGAAACAGGAGCTCTTACCGAAGCCAAAAATGGTGTTCAGTTCAATTCACATTAGAAAAATGGGGTATTTTCCAGAAGGGCAGTATTCCTTGCAGAAGGAAGCTATGTCTTTTTAAAAGCTATGAAACTAACATAGTGCTATCGAGTTCCTAAAAGGCATGAGAATTTTAAAAGTAGTCTACTTAATCAACTAGCTCTGCTTGCTAGAAAATAAAAAAAAAGCTTACAATTTGTTCCCAGAAAATTACATAAACTTACGCTTATAGTTGTGTTACATTAATAGAGAAAGAGTATATTAATACCTCTTTCTGTATTGTGAATGTGTGCATGGGGAAATACATATTTGGAAGAGCTTGCACAGAGGGATGACTTCCTGGAAGGCAAAACATCCCCTGGGAAGTTCGCCTTCCTGTGCTGTCTTCTATACTTCAGTGTCACCATAAAGGTTTTACATTCCTTAAAACAGAACTTGTTCTTTAGTGTTTTTCACAACTAAGAGAAAGATAATCCCAAGTAAGAGGTGGGAACTAGAGGGACCTCACACCCCATCTTGAACGTGACAGTTGTTCTATGAGTATGTTTGGATTTAATTTCCTATCTTTTTTTTCCCCTCACCTCCACCTACTTGTAGTCTAAACAGTCTACAGATGCCACAAGTGTGGCTAAAGCTCAACTCAAAAGGGAGCAGCTGTTTAATAAAAAGCTGATGTTAGAATTGGGTATTTGGTTTCTCTGAACGCTCCTAACACTGCACAGTTCAAAAGCCTCTCTGCTTTTCTTAAAACTGAAAGTCTAAATGCTTGTTCCACCTGTGACCTTGATTTCTTCTTTCAGTATTTCTATTTTTGCTCTTGCTTCTCTTGTGCAGATCTGTATAGTTTACCAAATGACCTCACCTTTGTCCCTCTATGAATCAGTATTAGAAATAATGTTTAAAAAATAATTTTAGGAATTACGTACAAGTAATTAAAAATAACTTCTAATGCTCATTAACTGAAGTACTTCAGAAGAAGTTCAAGAACTTGTTTGCCAGTCAACTCAAAATTTTGATGTAGGCAAAAGGAATTGCTTTAAAATTTGGGGTAGACATCACAATTTCTCAACACTTAAAATCACAGGAAACTTAGAATTTCTTGGCTTTCCTCAATATGTAAATGGGAAGTGGATATATTGCGCATAGGAATGTTTTTGTAGTGGGATGGCTTGCTGGGTTCTCATTTGTTCTCAAACTGATCTGCCAGTTGCTTCCATAATACTGTGTCTTCCTTCTGATTTATATGGCTACTTCATTTATACTCTTTGTATCTATTCCCAGAAGATGATTGGAGCACAGGAGTATATAGATTAAACATTGGAAAATAAGCATGTGCGATTTTTTTTTTTGGAGGGTGGGGTTTTTTTTGAGGAGTGATAATTAAATTTCAGGCAGTTTGATTTCCTGCTTATGCCACATAGCAGTGTTAAGTGTTTTCATGCTCCATCACGTCTTTTTTTTTATTAACTTTCTATTTAAAGCAGTTGTTTTGGAAACATTTTATCTTAATAAGAATAACCTATCAAGCAAGAAAGCCAGGAGACTTTGCGTTATCGCTCTCTCTAGGCAGGAGTTTATCTTTTTGCTGCCACTACTGCATGCCACACTGCTCTGATGTTGGAAAATGGGTTGTGTTTAATGGTTGATTTCTGACTGCTAAAGGCAGAGAGGGCACCAGTGGCCTGTCACAAAACTGGTAGGATTAGAACCAACTGAACAGACACACAACAGGTTAAAGAGCTCTGTGGAGAAATGTGCTGTACATTGGCACCTCTGAGCAGCATTAGCATTCTCTGCCTGTTGCAGAGACTCTTTAAAATGCCATTTGCATTGATGATGGTATAATTGACATGGCTCCCCAGGGAGCTGTAGGGATTGTAGGAAGCTCAAATCTCAGGAAAAGTCATCTGTTCTTGGGACTCATATAGTCTGAGGTCTTGTTGGTAGCAGGACTTGCTTTGTATGCTATCATTCTAATAATAAAGGGCCATCAGTATTATGGCTCTTCTCAAGTTCCCAGCAGTATTTTTGTTAAATCTAATTGAACATTTACTTGCTAATTAGCATTAGTGCTTCATTCTATTGGGTAGTTGACTATATAGTTTTGTTTTGAATGGCTTTTCTGGAAGATGTAGTGTAATAAACTTTTACAATGAAATTAATAACTTATAGAAGGTTTCATTATTTCAGCAGTAAAAGTAGTAGGATGGGTGATAAAAAGTTCTATATTTGCTTTCTAGAGCTCTGAAGGCTAGATGGTAAGGCGAGTGTACCAATCAAGGCCTAATAATTACAGAAATAAGTAACTTAAAATGTTAAAAGGGATTTTGGAAGGAATTTGTAGAAATAAGATGACAGTTGGAATCTATGGATACTCAGAAGCTATGAGAAGATTCTGCATATTAGAGTGTGGTTAGAAGGTACATTATTGAAACTTTGCTGGTGAGTACAGTAGGACATAAAAGTGATTTGTCTGTAAAAGTTAATCCCCAACAGTGTATTGGTGAGCAGTTCCTTTTTGGGCTTGTGTATATCATATGCAGAAGAAAGCTGAAGGAGCAAAAGTTGATTCCTTATCTAAGAACTGAATACATGATTTGTATGTCTAAGTATTTAGTGAAAAGATCAGTGTAATGAAAACAGTACCAGAAAGAGTAGGAGAGGTGCTGACTTAATAAATCTGTAGAATCTAATTGTGATTACTTGTCTTTGGAAACAAAAGCTTTCATTTGACTTCACTAACAGATACTGGATGAAATTTTGATCTGATGTTTAAGTGCAAATTTGCAGTAATTTCACTGAAGGCTTAACTTAATCCGACACTGAATCAGCACTAAAAATTATATTAGGTTTTGTCAGTACAGATTTATTCTTTTAACCTACAACTTAGGTGAAGTCCATTGCTCTGGAAGGAGGTACTGTGTGTTAAGTTAAGCCCTTTTAGATTAATATTGGGCATACTGGTAATCTTAGGCAGTCAAAAAAAAAATTGCAAGAGTGTATGTGCATGCTGATGCAAAAGTTGAAATATGATTCCTGGGCAGTGAAGTATTGTTGTTAAAACTTCTAGCTTTTCTTATTGGTAAATGAGGTTTGAAAAACAGTGATTAATTATGTTTAGAAAGCATTTGTCTTTAGTGTGCTTAAGGCATAAACCAACCACATTTCACGTCAAATTGTGGAGGAAGGGGGAAATTTTTAAGTGTTTTTTTATTAATACAAGTTTTCTCATAATTTTGCATTGAAATCCAAGTATTTTATGCTAATACTATCAGGTAATGAATTTTTGAAGGTTTAGAAGTGGCTGTAGAGCGTAGACAGATTGACAGAGGATTTTTTTCTTGAAAGTGTAAATGTATGAGGAAGTAAGAAGACAGCATTAGAGGAATGTGGAAAGAAAAGTGGCCAAATCTGGACTGACTTGTGTTAAGGTGGATGCAGTTTAAGACAAAGTTATGACAAATTCACTCCCATAGGCTGCTCTTTTTAACAATCAAAGGGAAAACACTACTGCCTTTTTACAGTTCTAATAGTGATTGCTGCACCGTTAGAATAGAAAATTGATGATAGAAGCATAACATAAACAGTTCAAGCATTTCACAAAGATTGCATCATCACATACATCTGACACAAGGCGAAGCCACCTGTTTGCATTGTATTATTATTTGTCTTTAATTTTATGTGTAACTTCTTATCTGCTGGAAGATATCTACAGAAACACCAACATGGCATATAAAATGATTTCATGTTCATACTTCTGAAGTAGTTTTTTATCATTTAAATACTTTTTGCACCAATTTATATGCTGGTATAGGTTAAAGGTGATACTTGAGATTGGAAAGGTTGATTCTGCTTGTTTGTACTTAAAGTACAGATGCTAAAAAGGATGGCTGCCTATAACCTGTAATCTTTGAACTTCTGAATTACATGATAAATGCAGATGGTCACAATAACCTGATGCAATGTGCTCTCTTCCCACTTCTTTTTTCAAGTAACTGCTGGCCTTTGCAATTGTACTTTTCTCTCTCTTGCCTTGCATTTTCAAGTTGCTGATGCTGAAAAGAATGGCACTCCTGACCATTATTAATCATGAAATATTTACCGACAGCAGCATCTTTGAACCTTGATCAAATTCTAACACTAGTAATTTCATTCTCCTTGCCTCAGGTATCCCTGTAATTTCCTGGATTGATATTTTTCCTGTCTCTTCTTGTTGTCTGTTGAACAGTTGCTGAATTCCACCCTGGCTGAAGAATGTATTTCATTGGGGCTGAGGTTTTCCTGGCATTTCTTAGAGCAATCTGAAAGGTTATAAGAACCTTTAGGAATTTTTAGAATTAGTGTTCTGTAAATGCCTAAGAAATTATTATTCAAAGCTTAGCCTTCTTTGAAAGGGGGGAGAGTAATTCAGCCATATAATGAGTACATCTTAAGCATAGAAATAGCTCACCAATTTACTTTGTAGAAAACATTCCCATGTTATTGAACTTATGTCTTCAGTATTCCTACATGCTAGTATGGAAGAAAAAAGAAAACCCTTTTCCTATCTTTTTGCCACATTGGAAAGAGATTCTCTGTTCTTCTTGCTTTTTGTTGTCTTTCTATGGGCAACTCTTTAAATTATACCTAATCTTCAGTAGCCTTGTCATAGCAATTGCTATGAATTTGGTTTTATCAGGTTATGAAATAGCTCTGTTTTAAAAGCAAACAAAAAACCCACAAACTAAACAAACAAACAAAAAAACCGAACCACCAAACCAAGCAAAAAAAAACCCCACCCCCCCTCAACCTCCCCAGCTCAAAAAAACCAACAAGGAAACACCACATGCAAGTGTCAAAACACCCAGCCAACCAACCAAATACTTTCACTCCTTCTGGGGCTGTGAGACTAGTACCTGCATGCTGTTGATATTGAGGGCTAAGCTTTTGTATTTATGTGTTTGTTTTCTTCAGGAAAGAGGAAATTCTGAAAATATTAAATGGAGTATTTTTCAGCTTGGCCTCTGTAACAGTCTGATGACAGAAGTGATGCTTTCCAGGCTGAGGATATTTTCTCCAGGATGGGACGGATCAACAAAGTAGGAATTTTGTATTTCTCAAAGAATACCATGATAAAAAGTATTAAAGGTGTGAGAATTCAGAACTGATTGGAGAGCCTTCAGAGACTTCACTTGGATGTTACAGGTCCTTTCTGTCCACAAGTACTTGGGAGAAGCTTGGATTAGTTGTTTGCCCTGATCACATGGATTTTATATCTTCAGTGTGTGGTTTATCTGGTAGCTGTGGTTCATGCAGTTTTCTCAGACAAAACTAGAGGATACAGGTTATTCTTGTTGCAATAGGAAGAAAAATGAAATCTCATTACTTGAAATGAGAACTTCAAAAAGAAGGTATAAACGACCACATCAAGAGTTACAGTTTTCTTTTTCTATCCAAACTCCATACTCCACATAAGGAGCAGTGAATGTGAACTCTCAAATTCCAGCCTGTATTATTTGCTATGACAGGAAGTTGTTGTGTACTTGAGAGCGCAAGGCATTCTCCTCGGTAAATGAGGATCCGGGCTCCTCGCTGAACAGCTTACAGATTCACTTTAGCTGAAATATGTGAGAAAATGTTTGTTGTTCCTTTATTGTGGTTACTGTTCCACATCATATTAGAGAGGAGTTCTTCGTTCTTTCCTATGAGGGTCTAATTTCTTTCTGCTCTTCCCCCTGTCAAATGCAAGCCTATGCAATTCACTTTTCCATTGATTTGCAAGGTCCTTTGGTGTTTTTCTCTTTTACTTTTTTTGGTTCATTTGGATTGCTGTAGGCCAGCTCCGATGTAGAAATGACAAGCTAGTTTGCTTCTGTCCTCATTGCAAAATCAAGAGTGAGGTTTGATTGATCTTGATAGTCACCATTTTGATAATTTAAGGCAAGTTACTGTTTTCTCTAGATTCCCTATATTCCAGAATATCCCAGACTGTGACTGTGAGGTGTGGAAGAGCTTATCTTTTTGACTTGGCGAGTGAGCTGAAAAAAAGTTTAAATTACTTTTGAGTACTCTTTCTCCTTATTTTTTCTGTTTAATTAATTGAACAGGACAGGGAAATGCTGGAGAGGGTACAGTGAAGGGCTACAAAGATGATTAGTCTTTTTTCAGTGGTGCCCAGTGACAGGACAAGAGGCAATGGGTATGAACTTGAATATAGGAAGCTGCATCTGAACATAAGGAGGAACTTCTTTCCTTTGAGGGTGGCAGAGCACTGGAAAAGGTTGCCCAGACAGGAGGTGGGGTTTCCAGCTCTGGAGACATTCCAAACCCACCTGGACGCCATCCTGTGCAACCTGCTGTAGGTGGACCTGCAGGGGGGTTGGACCAGATGATCTCTGGGGGTCCGTGCCAACCCCTAACATTCTGTGGCGCATCTGTGGTGCTATTCTACTGCCTTGAACAAACTGCAAACTTCCGTCATACTGCACTGGTACGTCTTGTGTACAGAGGAGTTGGAGGGACATACCGGCTTAAATTTTGCCAGACAGTAGCTTTGTTACAAAGTATTTCCCTCAGTTGAGAAGGAAATAAGCCTGTTAGGGCTGTTCATCAGGTGAGAATGAGAGTTTTAAGTTTAACACCTCAGCTGTTTTCAGTTCCAGATCTAGAGGTAGGGACACTTGTGCTATGAACTGAATACAAAACCAGGACCTTGTGTTTTTCAGCTTTGGCAGTGACTCCAGGCAGCCGTGTGGCTTTGCTTAACTTCGGTTTCTTAGTTGCCCCTTCTCTCCTGATCCACCTCACCTCTGCTGTCTTCAGTGACATTTCTAGGCTTTTTGAAATCTCAAATTCACAGTGTAGTGGTGGAGGAGTCACAAGTGGATTATGTCCAAGCAAAGGTCACTTGTGAACAACTTCTTCAAAAAGAAAGTAAGCAGGACATGAATAACACCTCCCTCCCGTGTACATACAAAGTGGTTATTTGTTGCATCCCCTCATGGACAGTTGTGCACCAGCGATAAATTGCTACTATTTCTGTGTCTATGATGGAGCTCATGAGTGTCAAATACTGTACTGCTGAACAGCACCGTGGCCTCTCTATGTGCCATTCAGAGATCCCGAAAGTACGTGGCACGTACTGAAAGCTCTGTACCAAGCTGTGGCTTGATAATGTCTGAGGAGAGTAGCTGCTTTTTTGTGGAACTGCAGTTGCCTGCATGCTGACCTAAAATCAACTGCAATTTTCTGAGTGCTTTCTATAAACTTAACTTTGGCACCTGGTAGCTGTTTCTGTCAGATTAATTTTTATAGTTGGATGACAGGAAAGTTACTCCTCAGGAAGACAAACCAACCTGTTGGGGTACACTGGTAAATGAGCATGGTTAAAAGCAAACTGGGCCTGGATTCTTCCTTGAAACTTCACTTTCCTTTTTAGCTTGCAAAAACAGAAAAGCAATTAACAGTATTACTAAGCCCCTTGGCGGAAATGCAGATGTTTTGACACTGGAATACGCGTCAATCCAGAGAGAAAGAGCATCCTTTGTTGCCAAGTTGCTAATTATTCACAGAAAAGATTAAAGCTGAGCGTGGCTTTCCCAAATGATTTCATATTATCCTCTGAATTAAAAATACATTAAATAGAAATGCTGATGTGGTAGAAGGGATCTTTGTCAGTACAAGGCTACAAGATTGTCATGGTATTTAGTTCAATGGAGTCTGGGAGAACAGGTAGAATGGTTGCAAGAAAATACACTGCAGCAAAGCAAATGTTCTCAAGATATCTATTACCTGTGCTCTGTCGCAGAATGAATAGCTTGTTGCTGACCAGCTCCCCTTTCTTGGAAGGTGTAGTAGACTTTGATCTCTGATGCTTGGGAGTAATTTATATGTGTAGCCAGGGTTACTCTGCAGCTCCAGCTGTGTAGCTGAGGTCAGTTTGACTTGGAACTAGTTAATGTAATTTGGATTTCTAAGCCTCCAGTGCCAGAAAACATTCATTATGATCACACTTGATGTTACGAGCAAAACTTTTGGTTGAATATTGTTTTAGGAATACATCTGTGTCTTTTTGGCCTTGTTACAAATTATGCAGATGTTGCTGTAAGTGTCCTAATAGTGTGGCTTTTTTTTTTGCTGAATTTACATATTACAATTTTCTTCTTTTATATAGTAGGTAGGTAATGTATCTTGAAGATAATAAGTTTTTCTGTAAGAAGGCAAAAGTAATGTAGTATTATTGTAGCATAATGTAGTACAATATGTAGATTGTCCTACTCTGCACTGGTGAGGCCCCACCTTGAGTACTGTGTGCAGTTTTGGGTGCCACAACATAAGAATGACATCAAACTACTGGAGTGTGCCCAGAGGAGGGTGACCAAGATGGTGAAAGGTCTCAAGGGTAAGACTTAGGAGGAGTGGCTGAGGTCACCTGGTTTGTTCAGCTTGGAGAAGAGAAGGCTGAGGGGTGATGTCATTGCAGTCCACAACTGTCTCAAGGCAGGCAGCAGAGGGGGACCAGCGACAGGACATGGAAATGGAATGAGACTGTGTCAGGGGAAGTTGAGATTGGACATCAGGAAAAAGCTCTTCACTGAGAACAGGCTCCCCAGGGAAGCTGTCACTGCACCAAGTTGTTAGGGTTCAAGGATCATCTGGACTGCACTCTTAGTCATATAGTTTAGTTTTAGGTAGCCCTGCGAGGATCAGGGAGTTAACGTGATGGTCTTTATGTGGGTATCTTCCAACTTGAGAGTTTCTGTGGTTCTACAGAAAGACAATTTAGAGAAGTGGTATAACAAAGAACAGTGATACCAATCTGAACTGCAAACCAGTTATGTTATATAACTGTCAATACAAGAGGTTCTCATTCCATAACTGCCTCACTCTTCTATATACAGCGTCAGCAAGGTCCGGTGGTCCAGGCTGTCCTCGCTATAAGAGGTTGTTGTCCCTACCTAGTCAGTTTCCCTCCATCATTTCCTTAAACAGCTTGTGAAATTAGCGTTGGCTTTTTGAGCAAGCTATGCAAAGGGGTCTGCTTTATTCACTGGGTGACTTCAAAGATGTTTGTTATCAGAAGCACTGCAGTGACTGGATCTTCTGGCAGCCCCTCAAAGATATGACTGAAGGTTATACATTTTTAAGTGGTCTTCCCATCCACCTGCATTTTAGCAATCTCCGTATGTATCCTTTTGATATGGTCATTCAACAGAAATTTTGAGCTGCTTATTTTTTATTTTGCTGTGATGTTTATAGCTATTTTATAAACACCCTTTGAAAAGATGCATAGTGTTGTATGTCTCTTAAAGATTAAGCACCTCTTTAAAATCTTTACCTGTTAGTTCAGATGTCTCTGTTTAGACACACGCTTTTCTGTGAAGGATAGAGTAACTGTTATCAGCTGGTAATGCATTCCCTTTTCTTTGTATTGGGGCTTACCTGTGATGCTCATCTAGCACATCCTTTTCTCCATTAAAAGGACAGGATGGCGTACTTGCTTGTCGTCTTTTGCTAACTCTGGAAACTGATGATGGTATGAAGGGAAAACATGATACTGCCTGATATCTTCTGTACTGATTTGAATGTCAGTCCCTGTGGGCTTGCAGCTAGTCTCACTGTGCCTGAGTAATAAGGAGAAAACACTGGCAGCTTAGCCTGCTTTTCCAAAACAATCAACTTCAGATTCTCTTTGTGTAGGATGTGACAAACAGATCCATCAGTATAATTTCTTATAATCTCTAGTGGGCAAATTCCTGCCTTACTTCCACACTGTAGGGCCAACACATGTCTTTATCTCTTCATATTTTGATCTGATGTCAAGGTGATCAGTTGTACACCGCATTACAAATCTGCCAAATAGAGTTTAACATGAAACATACTCTGGGTACCCAGGCATTGCTTTACTATGTCGAAATGTTCTGTTTTTCTTTTTCCTCCTCAGCCCTTCCCTTGACCTTAAAAACTGAAAAAGCCCTACTACTTGGGTTATGGTCTTGAAGGCAAAGTGTTGTCTATGTTAACATAAATTATTCACTAGATTTTTTTTAGATTCCAGAATTCTGAATGACTGGTGGAATAGCTGGAGTCTAACTAAAATCCCTCCAAAAAGACATTGATAGCTCCATAGGTAGTTTTAATATATAGTGATTTACATGATCGTCAGTATTGTTAAGTCATGTAATAACAGTGGAGGTTTGTACTAAGTACTTGGCTTCCTAGACTATGACAAATCATAGGCTGCTCTTTGTTCAAACCTCTAACGTGATATAAGTAACTGTCGTGGTTTGGCC
>VZSF01001223.1:0-121195 GCA_013398295.1 Chionis minor
GGCTCCTTTCCTTGTCGGTCCCTACATGTTCATGTAACGATCTCCTTCAGCTTGTGAGGAACCTAGTACGTGTGCTTAGGATGTATCTTAACAGTGGGTTGGGTTTTTTGTTTTTTTGTTTGGTTGGTTTTGGTTTTTTGGGTTTTTTTAAGTATACATATACTCTCCTGCCCTGTCACTTACTGTTAAAAAAGGTCTTGCAACAAATGTGCAGTGTTAGATGAGCGGGTGTCCATTAAACTCAACGGGTATCCTCATACCAACACAGTTAATTCTTTTAACAATTTAACAATGACTCAGATTATATTACTGTCCAGTTTCTTGATTAACAGATTTTTAAACATTTTTATAAGAAAAATGATGACAGAGATGCCAGCAGCAAGAACCTTTTTCTAGTTAGAAGCTGATCCCTTAATCAGCATTTCTTGGAATGTTTTGAGAGTTATATTTTAACAGCCTCTGTCAACAACCATACCGAACAAAACCTGCATCCTAGATTTCTTTAGTGAAAAGCTATTTGTCTTTGGAATTGACTAGAAGCTGTTTTGATTTTAAAAATCCGTGCCATGTTCTTGTTTCAGCTCCAGTGTGTTAGCTATATGTCAGTACTGGCAAGTGATTTTTTTTTATTATTTTTTTTTTCTAGGCAGATAATTTCCACTTCATACAAGTGATACTATATTTTATAGTAGCTAATCTTTGTCTCATTCATTTTTTAAAGGAGTTTCCAAATGTTGTTCTGTGCTGATTGGGTATAATTTTTAACTTGGCATTAGAACTGTTAATAATGACAGTTCTTTGTAGCAGAATTTCAATTTTTAATATTGCAGTTATTTTTAACACGGAGACATGCAGCGGATCTCATCTTTCATCTATATATAGGCTCTTTTGGAGGGAGAAGCTTCTTAGCAAATTTTAATTCTTCATTATTTTAACAGAATTAAAGGAAGCAACACCTGTAAAGCTGCTTAATGACAGAGCCCCTGTGATGTCTTCCTTATTTAGCAAGTGAAAGATTGAGACTCGCAAGTCATGACTGATGTCAGTTAGCCATATAAGCAATCCCCCTGATTTGAAAAGGTTTTGGTAAGGATGACTGCAAGGTTGGATTTCCAGCTGTGGGGCAGCCCGATGCCACAGTCCCATGGCTTTAAGCCCAGGTTACTCTGCTGGCAGCTGAGTTTGGGTCACAGCTGCAAGACTGGGAGTCTCTCATGGTCATGGCCGTCATAGAATCATGGAATGGTTTGGGTTGGAAGGGACCTTAAAGCCCATCCAGTCCCACCCCCTGCCCCAGGCAGGGACACCTCCCACTAGACCAGGTTGTTCCAAGCCCCGTCCAACCTGGCCTTGAACCTCCAGGAATGGGGCAGCCACAGCTTCTCTGCACAGCCTGGGCCAGGGGCTCACCACCCACACTGTGACCGTGCTTTATCCTCTGAAAGCTCTGTTAAATCCAAGACCTCGGTCTGTTAGTGAAAGACCCACAGCTTTTTTGAACAAAAAACCCAAACCAACCCAAACCAAAACCCAACCTACGATATGTGGGAATTTTTTGGGGAAAACACTTCTTCTGAGTCTTCAGCGTTTGGTCCTAGGAGCTCAGCTCTGCATTTTTCTATAATGGAGACAGTCATATCTAATGTTTTTTTGCCTTGGCCCTGCACGTCAGCAAGCTGCATTATTATATGGCCTAGTCTGGGTGCTGCTGTGGCCTGAGGAAAGGTGTGATAGGAGCAACCGAGGAGGGAGGAGAGTGGATGAAAACAGTTCCTGTGAGCAGGGATGGTGGTGGAGGAAGCTGCTCAGCTAGAAAGGGCAAGCACAAAGACATAGTTATCTCTGTAGCCCCTGTGTGAACTGGGGTCCAGCAGTTTGAGACATGAGGATCTCAGGTGTATCGGATGCATTGTGTCTTATCCTCAAGAGATGTTACAGTTTTTAAGGTGCATGGTACTGAATTTCGTAGAACCGTGTCAGCTTGATCCAGAGCCTGATCCAGCCCACAGTCCTGTAGACACAGCTAGTAGCCAATCCTGCCTGGTGTCCTGGGTCCTGCCTGCCTTTGGCCATGTCTGTTCTCCATGAAAACTGGAGAATAGTTTTTTCTGCTTCTCTTTTCCAGGTTCCTTGTGATCATGTCCTCCCAATGCGCCTCCTGAAGTCAATGTGTAAACTGAGCTTCTCTTTTAGAGTTTTTTTACTTCCAAGGTTGCTCATGTTTTTGTGCAGAACCTGCTACTCAGAGGTGGCAGTTCAATTCTTATCCGAGTTCCCCTCTCCATCATTCCTCTTACACATATGCTTTGTGACTGAGCTATTGCTCTTGTAACATATTTTTCTCTTGGAGGCAAGGCTTTCATTGTTTCTCCATTATTTTTAAACATTTGTGCATATTTATGGTGGTTTTTTGCAAATGATGTAAATACCTGCCAAAGAAATCACTTTACTGAGCAGCAGACTACCCACTCATCTCCAGTACGCTGAAAGCGTGCAAAAAAACCCCATCTCACTTCTAACAAAAAACAGGCGAAGTTTTGGAAATGCGTCGATAGAATATTGCAGTTGTAGCAGCACTTGCCATGCTGAAAAGAAAATTGTGCTGCGCTCAGAAATACAGCTCACCCTTGTTTTTCTTGTTACAGTCGTGTTTGCAACCTGCTTTAGCTTGAAGGATTTGTTGACTGTTTTTTGATTTGCAGCTATTACGGTAACAAATTGGCGGTGATGTCATGAAGGAGCTTGAAGTGCCTTTTTCCAAGCTGGTACCATCCCTATAATAAAACTGACATTAAACATTAATGTGTGCGCTTTTCTGATGAGCAGAAAGAGATGTAACAGTATATTACTTTTTAATTCCTGATTAAGTCTTTAAGAGAGTGTCTTGTTCTATTATCTATGCAAATTGGTGGCAATGATGGCAATAAATCAGAAGAGAAGGACTTAAAATAAACCACATCAATCGACTTGATGCACGATTGATTTCTCGTGCTCATCAAATCCCTGGGTGCTTTGTGGTTTTTCTTACTGTGACAGGAATACTTCCCTTGATCTATGATACTGACTTGTCTGGATATTTTTTCTTTCCTCCCCCTTCCTCCCCCCCCAAGGTGAGCGTGCTCAGAACTAAAACTGAATGTTTTCAAAATGAAGTTTGTAATAACTGGGAGGGGATAAGCGATCAAAACAAATAGGTGGACCCATCCAGAATTTGTTTTTAGAGAACAACAAGGGATTTGGGTTGGGTTTTTTGTTTGTTTTTATTTTTGTTTGTTTTAGTTCATTTTGCAAAAAGTAATGTCGCTCCTGAGACATTCCCTGCAATGCTCTGCCTCCTTTTGTGAGTTGGGCCATGGTGCGCGTGCCTTGGACCAGAGCAAAATATGGCTGCAAGTTGAATTAAGTGGTGAAAGGAGTGACATCAGAGTGATGTTCCACCTTAGGCTCTTGAGAAGAGGGAGGTGACTGTTCTCTTTGTGTGCTGTTCTTACTTCTCTGAGATTTTTAGAATCGTTTTTGTGGAATAACATGAAATGTTTTGTAGTGACAGCAGAACTTGATACTCACTAATACATTAAAGACATTGAAAAGACTATATTAAGTGCAGAGACACATTTGTCTGCCATTAACATTACTGAGAACAGAATTAGGTTCATAATTCATAATATGGATCGAAGTCTTCATAATATATAAAGAAGAAAAGAGCTGTTAATAGATTTCAAGCGAGTGAATGCTGATAATACCCAGAGCTAACTCACCGTGTCAGCGCCGCTTGTATTTTATCTTCAGAATAGACTTGCACGTGCTTCTGAGTTATCTTCTATCAACTGATCCACATTGGCTCTCAGTATACGAACTCTCAGCCCACAGCAAATACAAGTTAATGCGATGGGGCTTACGCCTTCCTTAGTCCTGTGCGAAGAGAAGTCCCGGTACCAGCCGCTGAGCTTCTGCACGAGTACAGCAGCTCTGCTGGTGCGGGGGAACTCATTAAACCACACAAGTGAGCCCTTGCCCACTGGTTGCAAAACCCACTGGTTGGTCTCTGGGGTTGCCTGTCTTTGTGTCCTGTTTCTGCAGAGTTCTCCTGTGTGTAAGGTTGGGCTTGGGCTGGGTAACTTCCATCCACAGTAAATTCCACTGAAGCCTTTACCTGAGAACTTGTCTGAATAGTTTTCAGTCATATATCTGTTTCTGGGCCTTTCACGTAATGATTTCTATTTTTGAGCTATTTATATTTTGTTCAGTTCCGTGGAGTTCTCCATAGGATTACAGATAAACTCATTCAGATAAGAGCTGCGACATAAGAGGCCAACTGTTTCATTTTTAACTCTGTTTGCTGTGATTGACTATACCTTGTGTGTTACATTTTTCCAATTTGTCAAAGGCGAAGAAGGGAATTTGTTTTACTGGACTGGTGAGAGAGCCCAGAATGGGTTTTGCCATGTTGTATGTGGGTGCAGTAAATAACTGTCCCGGCTAGCAGGGAGAAAAGAACAAAGGGATTTTGATGGACAAAAGGGAGAATGGAGAAAAAGGGGGGTTGAGGGGATGAGTTGGTGAGATAACATGGTTATAGAGCAGTTGGTGCATCTCTTGAATATTAATGAAGGGTTGAATTGCAGCAAGGCATTGAGGAGCCTCCATGAGCGAGTGACTTAGCTTTGTAGCTTTGTAATATTTTTCCTTTGACAAGCAATGAGAGGGTAGAAGTGGGCTCATGCGAGTGAGTCAAGGGGCTTAGGGGGAGAGAAAGAAAAAGAAACGAGGCATCTTGAAGAGCATATGCACATGCATACATGTGTGTGAGCTTATGCTGACGGACGTGCAAGAGGCGAAGGTTAGAAACAATTATAATGTAAGCGGATTTAAGTTTAGAGAAGATGTATCTTGTGCAAGCTGGGAGCTTGTGTACTTCAGTTTTCGTAGGCCTGACGTGCCCTCTAGCCTCAGTAGTAAAGTTGTGTAGAGAAACTGTTAGGGGCGTGTGTCCAAGTGTCACAACCAGCGGTTACAGTGTGCTCTACTAGTTCTTCCAGCAACTAAAAGAAATCTTACTGACCCGGAGAGCAACATTGCTAATGGGACATCCAAAGAAGCCTTCCAAATCCCCTTAATTATGCCCACTGATAGTAATATACACGATTATGCGCGCTCAAATTCTTGGCAGCATTAAGGGAAATATGTAAATGCAATCGTGGATGTGCTTTTTGTGCCCTGTTTCTGAAATATTGCCCCCAAAACTACATCCAGCAGAACACTTTGTTTCTTGTGGACGTGAGCTCTGCCTCTGAGCGGTCCAGGTGACCAACTTCCCAGTGGTGGAAAGATGGTTTCAATCCTGAGTTGCTGTTTAAATTAAGTTTCCTGTTCAATAAATGTAGGATTATGGCTTCAGTGCCATGGTAGGGGGGGGTTATGAGGTTAAATGAAATGCTCTGCCGAGGAATCGGGTAGTGCTGTCAGTGTGAGATGCCACAGTGGAAGGAGCACAGGTTGCTTTTGAACAACCATAGCAATTAAAAAAAAAATTGCGTCATGAAAGCTTAAATTGGTTCTTTAATTTCATTTAAATTGTTTCTTTAAAGTGATTTTAGTATTGAAAGTTATTGGACTGTAAAAGAGACCAACTGCTTTACTTGACTTCTCGGAAGTAATTACACACCACATGCTGTGCTTCCATAAAACTGGATCTCTTTTATGAATGCAAGGTGGGAGACTACCAGGTGCAATGTAGAAGTTTAATTGCTGAATATGCAGAAAGTCTGCAATGAGCTTTTAACATTTTACAAGCAATTGACTGACCTAAATTAACAAAAGCTTAACAAACAGCAATTTCACAGATTAAGACAAAGATTTTCATTTTGGTGCTATTGATGCGGCAATAGATGGACGTGTGGGGGGGGGTTGTTTTGTTTTGTTTTTTAGAGGCTAGACCACTTATTTTTGTAAAGCAATGGAATGCCTGCTTTAAACATAAACCAACAGAAATTGGGTCATTTTGCTGAAGGATGACAGTCTGTTGGTTCATAGTTCTTGCTTGCTTTACTTGCACAAGTATTCCCACTGACATAGGGAGAACTTTGGTCTGTATGGCTGTGGGAGTTTGGGCCTTTCCAGTGAGTCAATCACAGCCCAGAATGTGGGAATTCTGTTGGCTTATTAACAGAGTCAGAGTGAGTTTAAGTAAATTCTTTTTCAGCTGAAAAAAGCAAGGTCTTACAGCCTTAACAGCTCCCTGGGAAACAATCTGGCCTTGGGATAAAACTGAACCTGAGTTATGTTTTGTTCCTCATTGAAGTATTATTACATTCAAACGGAGAAAGACAACAGGCTTGCATCGCAGGTTTTAAAAAATAATTTAAAAAAAAAAAAAAAGCGAGTCTATCTCCTGTTCAAAACAGAAAGATCCTCTCATGTTTTTGCAGGTTTTATCCTGCAAGGTGACTGCTGGGTTTGGTTTTCCCCTCCCATAGATGCTGATGATGCACTGGAGTCACAGAAGTCACTCCAAAGTGGGCTTGAGGTGGCTCTGCTGCTGGTCTGCCATTCCTTTTTTGTACCTCAGATGCGGTAAAAACAAGCTGGTGTTTCTGTCTTCTCAGAAATGCAACACAACAATCAAGAAATTGGTTTATTCTCGTGAGAACCTTTTGCCAATGATGGGAATTTTAGGAAGGGCTGAAAAGATAAGAGCAAAGCATGGAAATGTGCTCACTAAGCAGAATTCCTGGATCTTTTAATCTGCCGCTTTACTGCTTTACCCCGCCATTGTCTGTTTATACTTTCCATTTTGACTTTAAATGAAACTTTAGCATAGAGCTGAATACATAATTGTATTTATTTTTTGGCTCTGCGCTTGATCTAAAATGGCACATAAAAACAAAATAGATGCGCTCTGAATCTAAAAGAAAATTTGTCAGCACGTCTCCCTGACAGGAATATATATTTTTAACTCAAACCAAAAATAAAAATACATATTAAAAAAACCCTTTGAAGCATCTTTATCTTCTTGAATTGAGTTAATTGCTAGAGGAGCATGATTCATAAAACAAGAAACACATCTGGGACGTAGCGCTTTCCCCCAGTAGTTCCTGGATGAGCTGTTGAACCTCGGATTGTGGATTTGAACTCATTTCCCTTTTCAGCCAGAGGGAATTGAGATGCCTTTCTCCTGCATCCCTGGAAAGTATCTAGCTGCTGACCTGTGGAGTCAGTCCGGGCTCAGCTGAATATTTAAGGAAATAAAGCAATGTTGAGAAGAGAGATTGAAAACTGTCCATCTCGCTTCCCTCATGGTGCTGTGTGGTCGCGGCACCCTCCTGAGCAAGAAATGCTGCGCATTTCCAATCTGCTCCAGTGCAGGCAGGATGTTGCATTGGAGATGAGTGTTCCAGCCGCCAGCCCGTGAGAAGGGGGCTGCTGACACCACTGCTCGTTTATCAGCTGGGTCGAATGCCTGTTGTTGGGGTGGTTTTTTCCATCTAAAGCTACTTGGTGGATTTAACCCAAATTATGGCTTGACCAAAGCAGCTTTCTAGGCAAGCAGTGTGCAAGCAAACTTTCCCCCCCCCACTTTTCTCCATGTATTCTGCCATTGGGAAGATGCGTCTTCCCCAGCGTATTAAGACACAGCAAACCCATCCCAGAGGAGTCGTTACCAAGTGTGTTAAATGCATGAAGACCTTCCACTCCATGGATTTCCCAGCCGGCATTGGGGAGCGTACCTTCCCTTCGCCATCAGGAGCTGGGTGCGCTTTGCAGTTTTTCCGAGCCGAAGGTGTCCAATGTGAGGGGGTTTGTGGAGCACAAATAACGCTCAAGGACTTCTGGAGGAAACGCAAGTAACAGCCATTTCACACAAAATTATACTTTATAATGCGGCGCGGCACAGGCTGGGAGCTCCCATGTATTTTGATGAATGCCTCGCTATCAGTGGCGCCGCTTGAGGGAGTACACGTGTCTGTCGGTGTAAGGAATAGGGTATTAAAACATACCCAATAAGTTATTCTTTTTCTTTCCATGCAAGCAATATGGACAATTCCGTAAAGGACTATAAAGTCATGTGCGCATGTAGGTTTAAGCTTGACTCCTTTATACAGAACTACTCTGTGTTTACCCAATATCCACCAGATTAGTGGATTTTGATTTTTACAGTACGTAAGAGAACACGTAAGTTCTTACAAATCCGTAACACAAAGGATATGGCAGCCCACCGATAAAATAAACCATCTGCTAAGCTACTGCTGGGACAGTCCTCTGAAGGTCCCGTGCAAAGCTGGAGCCCCGGGAGAGCCCCGACCCAGCTGGATGCGCTGAGGGTGCTCATTTCTGCTTCCCCGTGTCAGAAGCATCCCTGCTTTTGCAGTCTCTGCATGGCACAGTCGGGATATTTTGTCTTTTGAGCACTTGCAAGTTAATCACGAGGAAACCAGTGTTCAGAGGGAGAAGTTTGGGAAGTTCACCTTGGGGTTTTAAAAGATTTATTAGAGGGACACTGAGGATGTTTGATACACAACATGAAAAAGTTGTGAGTTGAGGGAGAAAACTGAACATCTCCTCTCAGGGTTGCTCAGGAATGCTCAGGTGAAAATTCAGCCTGTTACAGACGTTCAGAAGGAACCAAAACAGAATAAGCAGTGGAGACTTGTTTTATTTATATTGCTTTTTTTTCCTCAGATCTGCTTTTTTTTTTAAAAAAAGGGGGAAAATGCATTATTTTAACTCTTATCTAGCGTTTTCCATGTAGTTAATTAATTCATTCATTAATAAAGCTTAATTTATATACAGTGATAATAGCTTGCAGGCTTTCTTTCTTCTCTTTCATTTTCACTGAAAGATAAAGCTGGCTGTTTTCTATGTTGCCCTAGCTAAATCCTCTCTAATCAATATATCCTGCAAATCACCAGACTAATTTTATCTGGGAGTCATTTGAGGAGGATAAACTACAAAGCCTGTGCTTGGAGATGAACCATCTAGCGAGTAATATTTCAAAGGGGCAAATGGATTAGCGCTTTTCACATCCTTTGCTGCTTGTTTATTTAAAGTGCTACTTCCTACTGCAGGTGTTTTTTCCAAACCTCTTTTGTTCTTTTACTTTACATCCGCCTTATAGTGTCATTTCGTCACCTGGTAGGTTTTGATACGTGTTTATTATTTCATATTTTAAGCCTGCAGGTCAGGTTATCTGCATCTCCCAAGCCCTGTGTGCCAGCAGAGCAGCAGTGGGCACTGCTTTTCCTCTTTTAGACCCTGCAGCTATGGCAAAGTATTTCAATATTCTCGAGCCTTGCACATATCCTGGCACTTTGTATTTAGCCATTTATACCGCTACTTCATAGCAAGTTTGATATTGCCTTGTTGAGGTTGCCTGAGAGTTTTTTCCCTCCTTTTCATTTCCCTAAAGCTCTAAGTGGGGCAGGGATTCAGGTAAGCGTTTCCTTGTGCTTTCTGGAGGTCCTCAGAAGCTGTGAAACTCTCGGCAGCCCATCAAGGTGATCCTTTTTTAATAAACCTCTGAGCTGCTTCTGCTTAAATATACAGCGGAGGCAACTGTGTGAAATCCAGCTTAAATGCTGATGCCCCCAAATTTCTCTTTGCTTTGTATTGGCTGCGGGCCAAGCAGGCAGGAATTAACTCGGTGGCTGTTCTTTCATTAAGTGTGACAAAAGGACTCAATTTATTGTTAAGCTGGTGTGGGAATTTCCTGAGGTTAGATGTAGGAAGTTGAGAGCAAAGCCTACAAGCAATCTTGTATAAGTCCATGAAGAATTCATTCAGACTCAGGAGCTGTTATTTTGATGCATATTACTGCTGGGGAGAGCCCAACTTTAGATTAAGGAAAGTGTATCTTGAAACATTATGTGTTAGATGTGAAGTGCACATTGGAATTTTTTTTTTTTTTTTTTTTTTGGTCTTTGTCAGCATTATCTTGCTCTCTGGAAATCTGAAAACTTGTGAAGAAATGCTTATATATTCAGTGTACGAATAGTGAAGTGTATGAATTGAATTTTTACGTTGAGGGAGTACCACTTCTCTCCTCTGGGTCCTGTGCTTCACTTCCACATCTATAGAGTGAAGGTATCTTCTCCTGCTGAGCATGGATAGAAGACTCTGGCTAGGCTGATTATCATGGCCCGGTGGCACGTAGACTTTATCTCCCTTTGTGCAGGGACTGCCTTTGTAATTATTTTAAATATGCATGTGCTTAGTCCAGATAGGTGGTACAAAAATCCTGAAATCGTGTTGTTGGTGTGGCAGTTTCCCAACTGAGGTGCATCTGTGATTGAAAATCCCCTCAGGTCGGTGGCGAGGTAACTACTCACTTGATCCTACATTTCCTTTTTAATTTCAGTGGCTGAATTGCCGAGAGAAAGTGAATATAAAGGTACTTCAGTGAAGTTAAGGAGGAATTTATTAAGACAGAAGAAACACTTGGAATTGCCTTAAGTGTTTTTGATCCAAGAAAAGAAAACTTTAGCTGAGGTTTGAGCACTGGGGCAAAAGAAAAGCCTGCAAGAGATTTTGTTATTCTTTGTAGGTACTGGCACAAGTTGAGCTATATGGTTAGATCTAATGTGATGGCCAGACAAACTCAAATAGCACATGTAATCAGTGGCATAAAAAAGGATATTATCTTCGTACTTGCATCTGTGGTTGGGTGTTGCTGGCGCTCTGTGTGGTTCTGCTTTTACCTGTTCATTTCTTAAATTGCTTGATTGTTATATTGTAGTTTATTTTGCAGCTTTCTGTAAATCTATAAAAATTTTAATTTAATGCTCAAAGTTTTAACAAAGACTTTCAGACTTTCATTACCTTCATGCTGTAATATGTCTTCAGCTTCTGACATCTGAAGCTTTGTCAGTACCAATTCTAGTGAATTTTTCTGTGACAAATATTAAAACTGGACAATCAGAACAAGAGGTGAAGCTCACAGACTTAGGCCAGTACAAATCAATAGAACATGAAAGCAAAAAACTAAAAGATAGTTACAAGCTGAACTGTATATTGACAGCTGATGGATAGAGCTTTCCTGTGCTGGTTTGATGGAAGTGAGATTTGGCCCTTGCATAAGTTGAAAGAGAAAAAGGCTTAGAGTGGAGTTGTCTTTGGCTTTCATCTTCAGTAAATACAAATCACTAGTGGTACTTGGACTGGAACGTAATGGTGGTAGCTTCCAAGGTGCAAAAGGAGGGAAAAGTTGCTGTTATTTTATCAGAATGTCGTACTGCCTTCAATTTCTGTCATACCACCTCCAATTTGGCATTCTAGGGCAGTTGCTGAGCTGTGTTCAGAAAGAGTTTGTGACCCTCAGCGTTGAAAACGTGCTAGACAGAAGTGTTTCGCCACTATTTCCAGTGGGGCTGTTCACAAGCTCTTAATTAAATACATTTATGATTTACTCATACTAAATTGTGTGAAACTTTCTCTTTACCAGCCAGCAGCCAGCACCCACGCTGCACTGCAGCTTACAATAACTTAATTTCTAGCACAGCCAGAGAGCATCAGTTGCTCTTAATTTGGTGAATTACTTGAAACCTATGTTAATCTCATAAGGGAAATCATGAGAAAGTCTAAATGTTACGAATGCTATGCAGAGCGGTGGCATTACTGAATAGTTTAGATTAAAGATGTGCTTGTCTGTAACCTTCTGGAAATGTCAAGGTGTAGTAAAGTAGCAAACATTGGACTGTGTTTAATAAAAGTACTTATTAAGTTCCCTCCTTGAAAGCACACTGTTACACCGCCAGCCGCTGTAGCGTTACTGAACGGCACGTTGTAATGAGGTGTTTAGTCTCTACATGAAATTTGAATGCAAGCGTATTAATCTGGCTCTCTATAAGTCCTCTCCTTGCAATTGCAAAACATCTCCCCTCTCTGTAACCCACCTGGTTCATCAGCGCGCTGCAGAGACCTCCTCTGACGGCGCAATAGCGTGCGCGTCCCAGCTGGCTCAAGGCCACCAGATGGCAAAGCCTCTTACCGCCATATTCCTGTCCCCCTGCGAGAGCGCGTTTTGTCACTGTCGAGAAATCTGCCTTACCCACAGCTGCCGCGAAGCCGGCAGGTACAGCTCTACCTGCTACTTGCCGTCTGTGCACGTGGCAAGGCTTCCTCAGAAACGGGTCTTGTCCTGCCTGAGGGAGGTCTTGTCCTACTCTTAGCAATTGGGACAGGTGTGGAGCTTGGCACAGCAATAAAATGTGAAGGGCAAGAGTGGGAATGTGATGACTGCATCTGTTCAGATGGGGAGGACTATATTCACCTTACAGGTCGTCTTACATGATAAAAGCAAAAGGTTGGATAGGGGATTTCAAGCATCTGTAAAATGCTCCTGACATGGGCAGTGCTTGTAAAATGAATATCGTAGAATCGTGGAATGGTTTAGAGTGGAAGGGATCTTAAAGATCATCCAGTCCCACCCCTCTGCCCTGGACAGGGATACCTCCCACTAGACCAGGTTGCTTCAAGCCCCGTCCAACCTGGCCTTGAACCTCCAGGGATGGGGCAGCCACAGCTGCTCTGGGCAACCCCGACCAGGGGCTCGCCACCCTCAGAATGAAAAATTTCTTCCTGAGATCTCATCTAAATCTCTCCTCTTCCAGTTGGAAGCCATTCCCCCTCTTTTACGCCTCACTACACGCCCTTTTAAAAAGTGTCTCTCCAGCTTTCTTTCAGGCCCCTTTCAGGTGCTGGAAGGGGCTATAAACAAATATATTGACAAAATACTGCTCTGTGCTCCTGCTGAATACTTGCGTTCTACAAGAGTTTGCAGGTCTGTGTTGCATTGCAGTTTTAAATATCTTTCAGAAGTGAAATCAAAATTATCCACCGAGGAAATGGAAGGGCGAGAATGATCAGATAACTTGGCTGTTTTGAAATGAAGAGTGTTGTATGATCAATACCCATTTTGAGAGCATAGTTGGCTTTAGCCTCACTGGAGTCTTTTACTGGTGAAGGACAAACGTTTAAAAACATCAAGCCATCCAGCTCCCCAGCAGTAGTTCAGTAGCCTGACCCGGCAGCTCCCTGGAGGACTGTAGTCTTGTGTTCAGTAACATGTAGTTGTCCAGAAGCTGGTCCCATCCATGGGGCGAACCTTACGTGTGTCGAATAGAGGGAATAACAGGCCTCTGGAGCCTCAGGCTGAGGAACGGCGTCATGGACGAAGGATTAGCGTCGAGCCCAAGGTCAGCTGGAAGCTGTATTAGGGAAGCTAGATGGGACCTACAGAAAACAGAACGGTACGTTTCAAAATACTCAGTACTCCTGTCATCTGCCTCTGAAGCTCAAGGGAACAGTAGGTGGAGGTGACTGAGGAGACAAACGATTGATGTAGCACATGAAGCATGGGTGTAAGAGCCCAGGGAAAGGGCCTCAATTTCTTATAAAAGATATGAATGTAACAACATACCTGAAATGCGAAGGAGGGAGAGATGAATGTAACCTTTTTTGCATTTCAGGTCCGTTTAAAGCAAACAAACCAACCCTGCAGGTTTTCTGTTTGTCTGGGGTTTTTTGTTTTTCTGTTTGGTTTTTTTGTTGTTGTTTTTGTTGGGTTTTTTTAATATGATCAAAATTAAATGGCATTTTTGTCTGGCCTGAACTGAAATTTGGGTTTACACTTTTCAGACTGGTGATGGTTGTAGCGATGTTAGCTTTTCATCCCAAGACAGAAGGGAATATTCCTCCTGTGCTCTCAAATATTTTCCCAGGGCAGCTACATCCTTTTCTGCACAGCTTTACTACCAGTCCTATAGCTCTCTTTTAAGGGCTTTCCCCCTCTTGTGATGTTGGCCCCACTCCTGGCCCCACTTTTGCAGTTTAGCTGTGTGCTCCCATAATTACTGGCGTAGCTGGCCAGGGTTCAGCAAGGTCGTACCTGGGCAACATCTGGTAGAGAAATGCCTGTAGGCTGAAATAAGAGTGGTTTTGGGATATTCCTGAGCATCAAAGGATGGCCAATACCTTCAAACCCTTTGAGATGAAAGGCGGGCTGATGCAGCGTGCTCTGTGATTGTCTAATGGCCATTCACACCTCTCTTCTCTTCCCTGGGTGTGGGGTTGCCAGGAGGTGTGGGAGATGACGGAGGAGGGTTTCTTTCTGTGGAAATCGCATCCTTATCCTCACTCTTGCATGGGTCACGCGTTATTTTCCCCCTATAGAAAGCAGCACTTGAAAAATGTCTGCCCTTTTAACTGTGTGTAGGCTTATGGCCAACATTGCATCTGTCTTTAACAAAGTGGCTCGCATTTTAATGGCCAACGTTTAATTGCTGGCATTGGTTTTTTGGAACTAGTAAACAGGCTGAAGCCTGTATGGTGCCTGGAAGTCAAAAAGAGGTTGTTGCTGGGTTCCCAAAGTATTGTAGATGCTTTAGTCACCATTGCCGAGATATTTTCCATCTTTTTAACTGGAATAAAAGCCCTGAGAACTTAATGCACACACCTGATCTTTTATGTTAATTCTTAAATAGATAATGGTGGGGTAAGAGGACAAGAGGTTTATTTGGTTTCTTTTCACTTGTCCTCAGGTTAGCTGAAGCTGGCTATATCGCTTGTGGAGTCTCCCTGCTTAATAAGCGCTAGCATTTTGCAAGTGCTGTTGCCTGGACTGACTGATGTTCTCCTGGTTGTGAAACAGGCACTGAGTAAAGATGAACTTGAAGATACTTGAAAGACAGCGCTAATTAGAGCCTGTTGTTCAGGCCCCTCACAAGTGAAACTATTTTTGTCCTCCCTTGAATGGAAGCTAATGAATAAATGTTATTTGGGAGTATAGGAAGTAATATTGGTTTGGTAAAGTAATGTTTCTGTTCACTTTCATCTTTCAGTGAGACTTGTGAGCCTGAGGATGCTCTCTTCCTCAGGGAGGTTGGGGCGTGCTGCTTTCCACGGATGTCGGTGGAGGAAGGGCGCTGGGCACCTTGCAGGGTTGGAGCCCGAGCCTGCAGTAGGGTATGACAAGTTGCAGAAGTTATACACAGACAATTAGCTAAGGGAAAAAATCTCTGATCTCCGCCAAGATAATGTACTTAGCTGGTTAATAGGGGGCCTGCTGGTCTGCAGATGCTGAGTCATTTACTAATTGCCTCGCTTGCATCATTACATTAAATCCTAGATCTGATCTCTAGTCCTCTGCTATGCCGTAGAGCAGAAGGAAATAATGTGCTGCCTCCTGTCTGCTGGCGCACGTCGACCTTTGGAGCCCAACCTCTGTCTGGGGAAAGAGTGCTGGGAGTCCTGGAGCGTCCCGTCCTCCAGCTCTGCTGGGCACAGCTCAGCCTCCTGCCTGTGGAGAAAACCCACTGTGTGTCCACACTGTGTGTCCACAGGCTGGGCATGCTCTGGAAAATAAACAAGGTCAGGCCGGGTCAGCCTTTGCTGGAAATGCATCTCTTCCACTCTGTATTGTCATCGTTAAAAAAAGAACGTTAACACTAGCGATGAAAGAGATTTTTGGGGGCCTGGGGGTGTCTTTGCAGTACAATGGACAGTGAAGCAAAAGCTGCAAAAATTTAAATGTTCATATCCTTTGAAGTCAGGCTAGGGTACTGTGATTCTGTTTTGATTCATGCCTGCTGGCAAAAATAAAGCAGGTTGTCAGTGAAGAAAGCCTTTCTTTAAACCTATTTATTACAGCTAAAATATTCAACCCACTGGTTGGTGTATTGGGGCTGGCAACTATTGCAAAATCAGTAATCCCTCAGAGCTGCCAGGAGACAAAGCGAAAGGCCTGGAGTGAACTGAATCCTGCATTGTTTGTTACTCTTGGAGTGATGTTGCATTGTTCTGCAAAGGGCTGGAGCATCATAGAATCACAGAACAGTTCAGGTTGGAAGGGACCTTAAAGACCATCCAGTCCCACCCCCTGCCCCAGGCAGGGACACCTCCCACCAGACCAGGCTGCTCCAAGCCCCGTCCAACCTGGCCTTGAACCTCCAGGGATGGGGCAGCCACAGCTTCTCTGGGCAACCCCGGCCAGGGCCTCACCACACTTACAGTACAAAACTTCTTCCTGAGATCTCATCTGAATCTCCCCTCTTCCACTTTGATGCCATTACCCCTTGTCCTATCATTTGTAAAAAGTCCCTCTCTGGCTTTCTTGTAGGCCCCCTTCGGACAGGTATCTTATCAGCCGAGGGACTAATGAAGATCAGTGTCTTAGAGCATCACGGCGCGTGGTTGGGTTGTGGAGTGTCTACTTGGAGTTTCGCCCTATAGGTGCTTTATAAAACCATAAAACTCATTCCCTTTGATCCCTTTGTTAAGCAGACAGCTTCTTCCTTTAAAGGCTTAAAGAAAGAAGGGACATGGCAGGTACGTGATACCATGTGAAACCCAACTGGTCCAAATAACCAGCAGTTTTGATGACTCCCCAATGAGCGCAGGTGCCACACAATGCCCCCTGTTACCATTAGTTGCCGGGAAGCAGAGCCTGGGTGACATACTGAGGGTTTGGCTTTACACTGGGAGAGTGCTCTCCATGGACTGTGGTGCAGTCAGTGAGGGACAGACTCCCTGTGACTTTGGGAAGTCTCCAAAATGCACGTGTTGCCCCTTCCTGGCTCTCGAGATGGGTCTGTGGCACTCCAAAGCTGAGTGTCGGTGCCTGTCTCGTCTGGGGGGTTTAAGATTTTGCTGTACACATTTTTGGACCCTGATTGCAGTGACAAATGAGTTGAACTACGCTTTGAAGAATATTCTCAATAGGAAAAAGAAAGTAGAGTTTATTTTAAAAATATCTGAAGTACACAAGAAGGTAAGCCACTTAAGATGCTGATGTGGCATCAATTTTAGAGATACTGGATTTATATAGATGTCATATTCAAGGACTGTCTGATATACAAATGCACTTGCTGTGCTGCTGAAGGCTTTGTTTTTGAAGCACTGGACATTTCACTGGCTTTAGTAGAAGGTTCTGTCTTCACAGCTGCATTTTCAGCATTTTAAAGAAAAAAATCTCAAACACCCTGAGCTTGCCGTTACCTCCCGTGAAATGGCTTTCTCTAAGAGGAGTAGATGAGGACCTGAATGTATAAACTTTGTGTGACCTGATCTGTCTGGTCCTGCATGAGTAGGGGTTTGTGCTAGATGGCCTCCAGCGATCCCTTCCGACCTCAATTATTCTAATGTTCTGTAAAATTGCTTTGAGTCTATTTACTGGCAAAAGCACCTATTTTTAAAGCAGGGTGGGCTGTATTTAATTTGCTTAAATTTATTTGTTTGTTATTTAAACTAGAGTTCCATATTTGTTGTTATATTTCTTAATGCAGTTTGCATTTTGAGCATTGCTAATAGGATGACGAGCTTTTTGTCTCCTGGAGAACTTCCTGGGAAATCTGTCTCAAGTTACACAGGCTACTGTCTGCGTCTTCTGATGCTTTTTGGGAGCATTAGTGACTTTTGTTTGATAAACTCTTCCTAGCAGAAGTTTATCCTTGTACCCTCTCTCTGCTCTCGTGAGACCCCGCTGGGAATACTGTGTCCAGCTCTGGACCTCCCAACATCAGAAGGACATGGACCTGTTGGAGCAGGTGCAGAGGAGACCACAAAGATGATCAGAGGGTTACAGCACCTCTGCTACAAGGACAGCAGATAAATTATTAAGAGAAGGAAGTGACAGCTCTGGGATTTAATGCAGATCCTGGTGTGAATCTGGGTTGTTACTGACAGAAAGGTATCGTTAAGTAGGTTCACAGTAAGCTCAATGTGAGCCGGCAACGTGTGCTGACAGCCCAAACGGCCAACTGCATCCCGGGCTGCATCCCCAGCAGCGTGGCCAGCAGGGTGAGGGAGGGGATTCTGCCCTTCTGCTCCGCTTGGGGGAGACCCCACCTGGAATACTGTGTCCAGCTCTGGGGTCCAACATAAGAAGGACATGGACCTGTTCTAGTGGGGCCAGAGGAGGACACGGAGATGGTGTGAGGGCTGGAGCCCCTCTGCTGGGAGGACAGGCTGGGAGAGTTGGAGTTCTCAGCCTGGAGAAGAGAAGGCTCCGGGGAGACCTTAGAGCCTCTTCCAGTATCTGAAAGGGGCTTCGGAAAAGCTGGAGAGGGACTTTTTACAAGGGCATGGAGTGATAGGACAAGGGATGATGGCTTCAAACTGGAAAAGGGGAGATTTAGATGAGATTTCAGGAAGAAATATTTTCCTCTGAGGATGGTGAGCCCCTGGCCGCGGTTGCCCAGAGAAGCTGTGGCTGCCCCATCCCTGGAGGTGTTCAAGGCCAGGTTAGACAGGGCTGGGAGCAACCTGGTCTAGTGGGAGGTGCCCCTAGATGCTCTTTAAGGTCCCTTCCAACCCAAACTGTTCTGCGATTCTGCCCTGTGTCAGAAGTCAGACTGCATAGGACAAAACCTCACTGTGCTCTGTCACCCCAAAATAATTAGTTTCTGTGGGCTGGGGTGAAGGTGCTCAGGAAGCGCACAGAGCCGCTGCCTCTCTGGCTGTTTTGTTGGTGGTGGATGGTCCTCCCTCTGCTCTGGCTGCTTTGGTGATGCTAAACTTAGCATCTCACAGGGGCACGTATATAACTTCTCACCTTTTCTCGCTCACAGTCTCTGTGTCTTCTACGGAGATTTCAGTGTAAACATTCACAGCCGGAGTGCGTGGATACAGTGATGTGAGAGCCAAGTGGTTAATTATAAATGAAGGAAAAACCCCTTTAAGCTGTGCCAGTCCATTCAAGTGATCCAGATTTGTCTGATAGCCTGTGTAATCATGCTTCAGTTAACTCTGTCACAGTGGATTTTCCGTGGTTTGCAATCTCCCCAATGTTCAGCTCTTGTTCATTGTTTTTGACACTGAATTTTGTTGTAAACCTTTGAAGTGATTAGAAATGATGAGCTTAAAAAAAAAAAAAGAAGTTTTGGATTTTTTTGGTTTTAGTCTTTTGGTTAGATTTTTGAGACAAAACCATGTGTGGTATTGAAGGAGAATATATTTGGAATATGGGAAGAGTTTCCACTGGCCATTCAAACAGTAAATGGCATGTAATTGTAATGAGCAGTGATACGCTGTAATTAGATACCAGTGTTATAAAATTGTTTGAAAATCAACAGATGTGAAGGGAATGGGTGCTATTTTTAGACTAGGACTCTAGATGAGAGAAGAGCAAAATTCTAAACCGGATTTTGATTGATTTACAGACACATGGGAGAATCCACAGAGCAGGGAGCATCTCTCCTGAGATAGGACCTCTAGAGGAAAATCTGTTGTAGCAGTTGCCTTGTATCCCTGTAGCTGGGGAGCAGCCACAGCTCTGATATGCAGCCGGGACATTTTTAGGACTTACAGGGCAGTCGGAGTGCAGGGCTGAATGAAATCGTGCTGGTTTTCGCCTGCCCACGACCACCTCCAGCCTGCCCTCGCCACAACTGTCTTTGCGCTCCGGTCTCTGGCATCTCCTCCTGCGCTGCCTGCCGCCGCGGGAGAGGCAGAGGCTGCTGTTTGTATTACAGCTCCCTAAATCACTCCGGCGGCGGGCGGTTTTATGCTTGTGATTTAACTCCAGAGGAAACTGCTGCTGAGGGAGGATGCGAGAAAGGATGGAGCAACACGGAGGGGCTTATACCGAGGAGTGCTGAGGATTTACATCCTCTTTTAGTTATTTGATTCTTTGTAGCGCAACGGCGGATGTTGGTGTATAAACAGACAGCCCTCGGGCCTCGGTGATGCCGTAGGGACAGGGTGACGCCATAGGGACAGATGCAGCCCTGACCTGAGTGGGAAAGGGAGAGCTGCCCACCCCGCAACACCAAATACAGCGTGGGAGGGAGCCAAGAAGGAGTTTTGGCACCTCCGGTGTGAATGGGAGTGCAGGATACAGCCTTTTTACCTGCCTTAGGAATGTCCTTGCCTCACAGAGGCGTTAACAGGCTCGTAATGAGAACGGAGCTTTATGACCCACCTCTGCACCCAGGGCTGCAAACCCTCCTCGCCTGCTGCAATTCCCACCGTAGCTGGGGCTCATCTTGACTTCTGCGAGCTTCCTGTGCGAGGAGCAGCTTGTAGGCAGAGATTTGTTACTATCATCACCTTTAATAGCCTATTGGAAAAAAATGCAAAGACTAATTTTTGAGTATATTTTAATTTGTTAATCTTCTGTTATGCCGGAGCTAGAAATCTCTGGGGATATAATTGGAGCAAATAGCTGTTGCAGAGCTTGCTCATGCTAGTAGCCTCTTCCCATAGGTATAATATGTTATCACAGTGTGTCTAAGACATTATTTTAATTGGTCTGATGCAGACCTTCCCAAGATGAATGATTTGACTCCATTTTATTACTTTGTTTCTACTTCATTACTCCATTTGCTCCCTGTCATAAAAGTGGAGACAAGGCGGCCAGTGTCTGTATTGAGGATGCAGAGGACTAGTGCCTTTTGTAAATCATTCTGATGGTGGTGAACGTTTTTACGTCTGTGATCTGAGCTGTGGAGGAAATTGCTGCTCAACTCCTGATGAAACAGTACGTAGTGTGATAAAAGAGCAGGAAGGCCCATTCTGAATAAAGGGGACAAAATTTGTGGGACGCCAGTGGCTGCAACTTATGGGAACCTAGGAGAGGAAAAATGAAACTTGTAACTTGTTCCTTCACTTTTTCACTTAGTATAAACTCCTGTGCCCTAGGCAATGACCAGTAATAAAAATAACAGTGAGGCAAGAAATGCTACACCATGAACTACATCATCTCCAGTTCTTTTTTTTCCCCTTGACTTTCCCCATCTTGCTAAGAAGAGTAGTGGTAAAAGGTTGCTTTTCTTTCCGGTGTCACTAAAAGCAGTTAAGATTGGCTGCAGTTCAGCGGGCCTCCTTTCTACATGGTGTAGCTTGAACCACTTGTGAGACAGTTACTAAGTAAAATGAGCATTTTATTGTTGGGCAGATAAGGTCTGTGAAGGCATGGCAGAAAGGAGTAGGTGCCATAGATCTCTTGCTACATTACATGTCTTCCCGCTGTACGTAGACCAAGCTAATAGACCGCCGCCTTCCTCCTGCCATTCAAAGTCACATCTAGCGTCCTCAAGGACTACGTTTTTGCTCATGTTAGGTGTGTGGACTCTGGAAGGAAGGAGAACGAGTTGGATCCTTCTCCGGCTGGTGCCAGCACAGCAGTGCTGGTAGCATTCCAGCTGGAAAGGCTCCTGGATGAGCGATGTCAGTCTGCAAAGTTTGCTCTTTTGTTCTTGTGTTCTTTCTTTCTTTTTTTTTTTTTTTTTTTTTTTTTTTTTTTTTTTTTTTTTTTTTTTTTTTTTTTCTGCTGCTCTTTCATCCTTTCTAAAATGCTGTCAGGTTTCATGACGTTCTGGTTCTCTACAAGTTTGCTGTACAAGTTTATTTTGCAAACTAAATTATGATATCAATCCCCGCCGTTCTACCATACCATTTGTGTACAAGGACCTACAAATGTGCATTGGCTGGCGCTGCAGCAGGCTATTTTTTCTGTGAGCTCACAACTGCCTATCAGTAGTGACCTTCTGTGCCATTCTTCATCTCGTTCACTGTGACGGGACTGTCATCATTCCCTGTTCAGCCAAAGGCCTGAATATTAGTAGTCATTAAAATACTTATTTTTATTTTATTTACATGCCACGTAGCAAGCTACATCTAGAACAGAAGCCAGGCTAGGGTTTTTTTGTGGGGAGTAGTCCTAGCAGGCTTCCTCTGAAGTGCTGCTCTTCCTTGAACACCGACCCCCCAGGGTGACATCTGCAGGACTGGCAGAGACAGTTCGCACCTACACGGTGACAAGGGAAACCTGCTGTAGAGGAGGAAGATGGTTCTTCTCTTAGAATTCTGTGAGCTGTTCCCTCCCGCCCAGAAATCCCATTCTGGGGAGACGAAGAGTGGCTTAATTTCAACTTGGGCACCATGGGTGAAACATTGGACAGAAGTGCTAAAGGAGGACTTCACAGCAGGGAGAAAAATTTGGCTTGCAAATGCCAAAGAGTTAAATAGTGCTGTACCTACCTTAGGGCATAACTCCGTTCTTATGTACATCAGGGCAGGATGCCGGCTTACACCCCAGCTGTAGGAGATCAAGCTGGACAAACAGAGAAGACTTGGTTTGAGCAGACCTGGTGGCCATTTCCTTCCTCTGCCAGTAGCTGCAGCCCTGTGGCTGCTCCTCAGCGATAGCTCCACATCCATCTTCCACGTGTTGACCCTTGCCTTGTAGCTACAGCTCCCGTTTCCACTGTGCTTGGCTCACCTGCTGTTGAATTCAGCCTTTGGAATTGTTCCGCCAAACATCCCACTCGCTTTCTACTTAAGTGGGTAGTGTCACTCTTCACACGGACCTTCCTGCACGTGCTGTGTGTTGCCATCGGTGAAGCCTTGTGCCGGCCGTTATTTTTCTGATGAGGTGGCTCATCCAGTCCTGGACTCCGTGTACTCGCTTGGAATCCCTCTGCTTCTCAGGGCCAGAGGAACGCGGGCGCTGGGGCTTTGCTGAGTGTCACTTACGTGGCCAGGCTGAGACAGGGTAATTCCTGCTCCCAGGCAGCCGTGAGACTTCTGCCTTCTCCACCCCTTGTTGAAGTGCGTGTTTTGTATGGGCGTGTATTTAATGTGGTGCTTTATTGCTGTGTGCGTGCAGAAGGTGGTTTTCCCCTCTCCCCCCCATTTCTAGGGCATCCTGTAGACTGTTTGACGTTTCTGCGGCTCTTCAAGAACTTAAAAATGTTGCGTATTTTCCTAAAAACCCATCCTCTGATTCCTGCTGTTCTCATGGGAACAGGATCATGCCAGCATTCCAGAGGCTCTCATTATATTGTGCAGCCGTTTTCTAATTCCTGCTCAAGTTGTAATTGTGCCATTTCTTCTTTTCCTGAGAGCACTTTTGGCACTGTTTACTGAAGGTGAACTTGCAAATATGTCATGTCTTGCAAAAAAAAAAAAAAAAAAGCCATTTACTGTATAGCAAATGCCTTGCTCAAAAGCATCTTGAAGCTTAACGTGTGGATGACATTGCATGACTAAAGGCCTGAGCTAGCTGACCTTTAGCATCCCTCTAAAAATAGATCCCTTTCAACGCTGGCTGTCTTTCAGCGGCAGGTGGGGTTGTGCAATGGGTCTTCGTTACCTCTGGCACTTTCTCAGTGAAGCATGTGAAATCTCGACAGGTTTCCACTGTCTATTCTATAGTATTATCCTGCATTTCTCCGTGGAAAGACTTCCCCTTATGTTACACTTTTAAATGTCTTTAAATAAAGGAAATATTGAGCGCAAAGATCAATGCCTATACAGTTTAAAGATACACCCTATCTTTTGATGCCAGTTAATCTAAGTTGGAAATTATTGATTTGGTTCAGCCTAATATTAACAAGAGCAGTTCAGAACTAATATTTTATAATCATCAGGGTTTATGGAATGTAATGACAGAATTGAGAGCCTGCGTTTTGAATTAAGGCATGTTAATTAATTAATAGACACAAGCTCAGTCTGATGGAACTTGGACCACAATTTCTTCTCTATTCTTTAAGTTGTACCTAATGTCTCTTAAAAGAAACCAATAAAAGTGTGAGACTTCGTTTTGTGTCTCATGATGAAAATATATCTAGTTCTTTTTATGGCCAGCTTTGGGGTGAGGAAAAAAAAATCCAACAAAACAGCAGGAGCGCTCTACTTGAAAACTGAAATAAACCTTCTGTTTTTAATTGTTGTGTAAACAGTGTATCAACAATGATGAGATAATTTGAAAGTGGGAGCTGTGATTGATGTTTCAATGTAAGTGGAAAATTCATTCCAAACAAACGTAATCCCTGTTGATTCTTACTGAAAAGGGCATTCTCCTCTTGTGCCTCCCTCGAGTCAGATTTCAAGGCTGGGACAGCATTAGGGCTATTGGGGGTTGGTCTGGATGATCTTTAAAGTCCCTTCCAACCCAAACTATTCTGTGGTTCTATGACTATCCCCATGTTGCATTTTAAACTTAATACATATCTTACGATAATTTCAGCTATTACAAGAAGGGTATTTGCAATAAAGATTTATTAGGAGTCTCAGCACCATAATTGCTGTTGCTGAGCACATAGCATAGTTATACTTCCTATTATTCCAATGAATGCATGTAGTGTAAAAAATAAAACAAAACTTTAAAAAAAAAAAACCACCAAAACAAACGAAAACAAAAATATATTTTTAGGAAAACATACTTAAGTCTTACTGCAGGATTGCCTATGTTTATCAGTCTTGTTGGGGAATTTTGGAAAGTGCTGATAAACTGGGATTTAGACTCCATGGCTGCTGTTCTCATTCTGTCTCAGCAGCTGGAGTTACTGCAATTTCCATATTGTATCTATTCAGACTCAATTAGAAGTGTTTTGTTACATAGTGAGATATGAATAATTTTCTGCTTCTTAATGGTGCACACAGGAGTGGGTAAGTCTAGAGTGGGCTAGTTAAGAATGGAGCATCCTACTAGTTTTGACACAAGGAGCTTCCTGCAGTTTATCTGTCTGTATATCGCGTAGAGTAAAATATAGCTGAGCTGCGAAATATCCCGTACGTCCTGCTAGACTGTACCAAGCCACCTGGTCCAGCAGCCTGTCTTCTGCAGCTGAATGGCATTGGCTCCTGGACGTCGTGACTGGGGATTATCAGTTCAGGGATTTATCTCAAGTCTGTGCCATGTAGCATAATTTATTACTTTATTCCTTTGTATTCTAACATCGCATTTCTCTTCAAGCTGTGGTGAAAATGTTTCTTTTTTCCTTACAGATCTGTCATTGCTGTTTAGGTTTTCTGGATTTTAATTGCGCAGGGGAGATCCATGAAAGTCACTGGTGGTACCATTTATATCATCAATTCAGAAATTACAGTACAGGTCCACCCTGTGCTTTCATCAGCAACCTAGGTCAGAGCGGAGAATCTTGCCATTGTATCTTTCAGTCCTTAATTATGATAGTACCTATTTAATGTAATTTTCTCTGCCCCTTTATTGTTGTATTTGGCATAACTCTGTTGCTTTTTTGTGCACAGACTTATTAATTCAGTAGGACCCCTGTCTGTCTGACTTGGAGGATAAATCTAATTATAAGTAAAAGAGCAAATACATGAGAAACTAGTTATAGCCCTTCCACTAGTGCTGTGCTATTCTATGACACTTTCCATGTTCTCTTTGTATTCCGTGGATTTCTGAGCATGACACGCTGAAACAACCTTCCAGTAGGAGCGGAGGAATCAAACTTTGTTCTTGAATGTGCTACACTAATCCATGAAAATGAGATGCGAAAACACTAAGTAAAATCAAAGTGATAAATCTCAGTAAAAAAGAAATCCCAGTGCAAAATGCCCGTGCAAAATTAACCCTCCTTATGATGTTTGTTTTCGAGTTATTCTTTCAGTCACATTTTAGAAGTATTTCAATTTTGCTATTGATCCTTTTTTGAAGATGGTTATTTTCTGTAACAAGAATAAATTTCTGTCAATTCTTAAATATGCCTAAAATAATCAAGTTGGAAATACGGATCACAGTCAGCTGATGTCCTTCCTGAATGACCAGCATCTAGCGCAGTTTGCTTTTTATACTGTGCAAGTCAGTGAGGCAAAAAAAAGAAGCAGATGTCGTTAGAATGGCTGTGTAATAACAAATTCATGCAATTATATCATGCTGTGTTCACATTTCACTTTTCCCAGAACCAGGTCAGTTTTGCATAATTTTTTTTTTTTATTGCCAAAACTCATTGTTCATCTTTTAGCTTTTTTTGTGCTCCTTGGAAATACAGCTTTAGAATAAACCTAGTAAAGAGCTGAAACCAGATTAGACATGCAAATAGAGAAGATGCATTTATAAAGAACTTTTTAATTATACAGAGAAAAAAAAAATTGGCATGTTGGTTATTCTGAAATACTTTCCATTCAGAATGCTTTTTGTTTTATGAAATCAGTTGATGGTTTGACATCTTTAAAATAAACAGACGCCCATGCTGAAGCATTTCCCTCAGGCTGAAACAGAGCCAAGAGCTGCACCATGTAGAAGGATGAAGGATGTCTCCTAGTGAAGCATCTCTCCTATCCATCCCTCTGGAGCTTTAAGTTTTAATTGTATCTGTTTTCTGTCAAGTTGCAGTTCTCTTGTGTGTTGTGTCCTCCAGGTAACGTAATGGAGGACAATCTGTGCACCGCATAAAATAGTTTGACATGTTCGTTATCCCCTCTTCCCCGCACGGCGGCTGCAGTCAGGTTGGGTGATTTAGCAGGTCTGAGCTGGTGTAGGCTTTTATGTTGTAGGTGCTTCAGGTTTATGATGAAAATAGATGCTTGTTGGATGTTTGCTTCCCACTGTAAAGAGAGAGAGTTAAAAGACCATTTCAAAACTTGTGTAAGTAACAAGTCACGGTTGCCTCCGCGTACGTGTGCTTGTGCTTCGTCTCAGCCAGCCTTTGCTAGTCAAGAAGCAGTGGAAGGATCCAGAAAGAGCTTTCCTGACATATTGCTGGTTTCCTTCGCTGATCTCGCTTTACTGACACTCCCCTCTAGGACTGAATGATTGCTTTCTTACTTCCAAGTCTTAACATAACCTCTACTGTTGCTAAAAGGGGTTTAATAAATAGAAATAAATTAATACGTAGCATTTATTAGCACAAGATGTGGATAGCTCCTGGCTAGTAAAACTGCTTTGTCAGGGAGAACGTAAAAATGGAGCAGAATCAATCACCAAGAAAAACCTTAACGTTGCTAGTGGGCGATGAAGGAGGTTTCTCATGTGCACCCAGGAAGAACGCCGGCTGCGTGGCCCTCACCGGCTTCAGCCCTGGATGCTGCTGGCTGTTTTGGGTCAGATTGACAGCCTGTGTCCAGGCTGGTGAGCGTGTCCATCCCAGTGAGCCTTGTCAGCCATGATTTTTCTACCAAAAATTATTTCCCCCTGCTCTGGGGGAGCCACCTCCAGAGATAAAAGGTTGGGTGCTGTCTTCCTGGCCCCCCCAGGTAAATGGCTTCTGGGCTAACGCCGCTGAGGAGGACGGCAGTGATGTTGGTGCTGATGCTCAGGTTTGTTCTACGGGCATTTGATGACTTTGGGTACTAGTTTGAAATTTAGTAAGCTGATTTGCTCCTGAAATAGGCCAATTACGAGAGGAGCTAGGGCAGGACAGCACCCACCTCTGAGGTTCACACGGGTCAGTCTACTGTTATTTTATGCTCACTCTCGCTCTTAGGTTTCTACATTGTCCTTCATGCAGAAACCCAAGGTAGCTTGAAAGTAAGTTCTGTATCGCAGGTAATTCCTAATAGTGTCATTTTAAAAAAATCTTTACTCAAACAAATAACTTTTACGTCTGCATTTAGCACTCTCAATTGTTCCATCCTTTAATTGGCAATGTGTTTCTAAGCCAGACAGAAAAATGACTTGACTCTTTCAATGTTGTGATTTTAGGTGGTGTGATTTAGAGACAAGTAAAGCTCCATGGGGATCTGGAAGCTCAAGGGCAAGACCTACAGGTCTGGGAGCTGGTCTGCAGAGTAGGGAAAAGGGACCTGGGAGTCCTGTGTTCAGTTCTGGGCTCCGCAGTTCAAGAAGGATGGGGAACTGCTGGAGAGGGGACAGCAAAGGGCTATGGAGATGACTAGGGGGCTGGAACATCTTTCTTATGAGGAAAGGCTGAGGGAGTTGGGTCTCTTTAGCCAGCAGACTGAAGGGGATCTCATCAATGCTGATCAACACTTAAAGGGAATGTGCCGGGAGGAGGGAACCAGGCTTTTTTCAGTGGTGCTCAGTGATGGAACAGGGACAAATTTGGCCATAGGAAGTTCCATCTGAACATGAGGAGGAACTTCTTTCCTCGGAGAGTGGCAGAGCACTGGAAGGGGCTGCCCAGAGAGGTGGTGGAGTCTCCGACTCTGGAGACATTCCCAACCCTCCTGGACGCCATCCTGTGCCACCTGATCTGGGTGACCCTGCTCTGGCAGGGGGTTGGACTGGATGATCTCCAGAGGTCCCTGCCAACCCCGGGGATTCTGGGATTCTGTATGCCAGCTGGGGTCAATGCAGGGAAGATGTGGTGGATGGGAGGACACGCTGGTGCATCTGCCACCCTCGGTTCTCATTTACCTGCAAGGAGCGCAGCTGCTCAGCTGGAGAATTAGGAGTGGAGAGCGTCGGCGGGCGCCACACTGCGCTGTTGCATCATTGGGGCAGGCACAGGGTTCGCTCCGATGGGCTTTTCCGCTGGCATGAAGTGCTATCCGCATTACAGACAAGTAGTGAAAGGGAGGCTCAGGAAAAACAATCTGCGTGTGAGTAGATATGCTTCAAATCTGGAAAATATTTTCTATACTTTGCTGAGTCTTTGTTCCTTTTTTTGCCTAAGTGTTGAGCATTTCAACCCAGCCACTCTTGCCTCATTTGGTTTTTTTCCCATATGCGTGCAATTGATTTTTATTTTCATAAATGTTTTGAAGAGAGATTTTCCTGTATAGATAAGGGATAGCCAGGATAGATGTATTTGTCTGCCTACTCTATGTTAGACTGTAATTATTAGAAGGCAGAATGACGTGTGAAAATTGCCTAAGGAGAGCCGAAATGTCAATACATCTAGATTACACCTTGCTCTCCTCTTCAGGAGGAGCTTAACTCAGTTATTTTTTAAATAAGGTGTCAGTGTACTTAGCTCTTTAGGAATGTATTTGTGGAATGGAAGAGGGTGGGAAGCATGAGGTACATCCTAACTTTGCGCGCCCTGGTGCAAATCTTGTGTTACAAGTTTCCGTTTAGAAGGCTAGATAAGAACATAGATGCTTTTCTTTTTTTATATATATTTGTATAGGACTTAAAAAATGTATATTAACTTATTCAATATTTGAATTAAGGATAAAGTGCTTTGTTTTATTTTTTCACCTTAACATCTTTCATCATTATGCATTCCATAGATGATCAAAACAAAGGAATGATTGCCACGGATGGGCAATCCTGCATAATAATGCAAGAAGATGTCACAGAAAGTGAATATAGATAGACACGAGGAAGACAATGTTTTTTACTGAACTGACATGGTGAATTTACAGAACATCGCAGGGTCACAGAATACTGCGAATAATGAAATGCGTGTCTATGCACAGAAATGATTATCTGCATGGGAGAGCACAATGAGTGAAGGAAATATTCCCTTTGCATAACTGCAGAGCTGCCAGCATTTTCCTTTCAGAAGTTTCTCCTGGCCTCTGGTAAATAGCTTATATCTAAGGCATTCATGCCTGCAGAGAAAAAAGCTGAAGAACCAGACAACTTTAGCTTTTTATTTTTAATTTTTTTTTTTTTTTTTTTGCTGTTCCTATTTAAAGGTTTTTTGTAACTGAGAGCAAGGGTAACATCCCAGGTCAGACAAACTTAAATTAAGGCCCTCTTTGATTTTTCTGCAGAAATACTTTCAGTGTCTTGGTGGCACAGTAGGTAGTCTTGAATTCTTCAGTGTTTGAACTGTGGCAAGGCAGGGAAAAGAGGAGGAGAAATTTTAGATGGAAGAATTTTATATCTTTTCAGGAGGTTTGGGGGTTTTTTTGAGAACATTTGTCATTGATCTGTTTTTTATAGGTGAGGGATAGGCTGGTTTGGCCGGGCTGAGGTAGCAGAAGAGAGCGGAAGTAATGCCAGACGTGTTTCCGTGAGACGGTGGCCTCTTCATGGCTTCTCCTGAACATCCCTGCTCACGTTCCAGGGCAGCATCACTGGGGCAGTTTTGACTCCTGAAGATGCTGCACCAATTTTGCCTCTGGCAGGAGCTGCTTTGGTGGGTAGTGTGCGTCAATTTGGAACTTCAGAGCAAGATGTTCGGGGCTTTAGTAGTTGGTTAGATTAAAGAAATCCTGATTATTTCAATTGTCCCACAGATCCTGCTTTTCTTTTGATTAGATGCTAATTGAACACACTGAAAAGCTTCGGGGAATGGTGGGAGACATTTAATTGAGCAAGCCTTTTAAGCTGAGGTGGGACGCACCCAAAAGCTGTGGTGTACAGGGAGCCTCAGGGTAAAAGCAGCCGTGCAGTTTTCACATTCCCAGCAGGAGACGAATGGGATATAGCAGCTGTGGTGTCTACCATCCCTTTTTTCCCAAACCTGGCCCACAAGAGATGGTTTTGCTCCAGGAGACCATTCTTGGGGATACATGCGACGACAGATGATGATTTTGAACACCTTATAAATACGCATCTTAGTCTGTTACTTAATGTTAATACAGTGCAAGTGAGAGCATAGCTGTGTGCTGTTCGTGTAGATGTTACCTTGAAGTTCTGATATCCAGTTCCTGGATCTCCAGCTGGCTACATGTGTGTGATGAAGAGCAGAGGAGAGAGAGCATGGTGCTGCTGCTTACTTCTGCTGGTGAGGGAAAGTGGGAATTTTTACACTAATTATTTGTAACTGCCTGAACGTTGATGTTTGAGGAGCATGTCTAGGTATCTCTGGTGCCTTTCCATCAGTCTGCTTTTGTCAGAGCAATTTGGAAGTAGGTGAAGGGAAAAAATTGCAGGCTACAATATGCTGACATGAAAATATATCTTCCAATGAACAGCTTCATTTCCTAAATTGACTTTTAAATGGTAAGACTCAACTATATGTATGGAGCTCAACAGTGCAGTTCCTGTTGATGGCAGAATTCAGTAAGCCGATCCCCAGCTGTAGATCTTGCAGAAAATATGTTTGCAAAGGATTCATCGAGGCATGAAAAACTATGCTGGGTTGGCTGAGGAAGAGAAAAAAGCCGAGTACTCTGCTTGCCGAGCGTTAGTGGGAGGGGTTTCTGGAGCATTGCAAGCTGGTGGTGGAGCTTCCTGCGCTCCTGTGGGAGGGAATCATGACAAATATTTTCTGTTAGGAAAGTGGAAGTAATGACATATGTCGTGTGTGTACTTTTTGTCTGAGATGTGCATGACTGTAAAGAAACAGATGGCTCCTTTAATTCTAAGCATGGGCACGTGGCTCCTCCGTTTATGAGGCTTTTACTCCTGTACAGATATTCTTATTAAGAGGGAAGGAAGTGAAATTGCCTTACATCAATTCATTAAAAATTACCAGAAACAATCAAGATTATTAGGAAGTCTGTGTCCAGTGAACTACAAATATGTAGCCTAGAGCAGACTGGAAAAAAACCCACCACCAACCCAACCCACAAACAAGATGTAAAAGCTAATTCCCAGAAGGTTTGTCGTGTGCTTGCATTCATAGAGGGAGGTGAGGCAGGCCGGGCAGCTCTCCATCACACCCTGCCGGGGTTCCTCTCCCATCTGCGCACGCTGAGCTCACACGCAGCATTGCAGGGTGCTGTCCTGCACCCCCCAACCCGTGCCGGTGCCCCGGCATTTTCAGGACCAGGAGAGCGTGAGAATTAAGCCTGCCTGACTCTAAACATAGGCACGTTTCTTGAGTTTTCCCACTCCAAAATTTTCCACTTGCTGCTGGAATGCATTCCTGAGTGTTTATTTTTGTTAACGTGAGATGGACAGGAGGTTTGAACTGCAAGTTGGTCTTGGATAATGGGTTTTTTCCCATGGAGTGAGTCTGCCCAGGAGCAAACGGAGAGATAGTGAAAGTCCATGGGGCAAGCTAGGAGATGTGGTGCCTTTTCTTCATCCCTTTCTACACTGGGGAATTAAAACCCTCGAGACCAGGGTGATCTGGCTGTTCTGCCAGGCTGTTTGCTTTGTGCTCCATGGTCCTGTTTTCCTTTGGCTCGCTCCTGCAGGGCTCTGTCTGCGTCTCTTCCTGACATCCCACTTGTTTCCTTAATGCCTAACTACCACCAGCGATGTGCTAGCACTGCTCCTGCCCGGGGGTCACCTCAGCTCTTTTCTTTGCACCCCATAACGGTGTGCTGTAACGTTAAGATATTCTTTCTCTCCATCCGTTAGCAGCTCTATTGCTTTGAAACAGTAACTTGGTACAGAGACCATTAAAAACCTGATAATCGCAGGCCTTCATTTCACTTTTGAAACATACCGTGTATAGGTTTATTCTTTTGCTTTTAATAGTTCTCTGTCGAAGAGAAGCCTTGGTCCAAACTGAATGTGTTTCCTTACTGTTCTAATGAATATAACACTGTAATCAACCTCTTCTGAGTCTGATGACACTCCACCCGTAACGTGTGATTTAGAGCAATGCTAATTTCTTCAGGCTTACTGAAAAGTAAGGCAGACTGAAGTACATTCCTACAGCTAGAAACATAATGTTGCCACATTGTTTTAAGTGCCCTTCAGACAAAATGAAGATATGTCCTCTTTACAATGACAGTATTTGAATAGATCCCAGCTTTTAATGCACAGCCTTGGTGGCCCGCTGATGATTTTGAAGGTATGGTCGTATTGCACGAGGTCTGCTGGTGTTTTGAACACTCTGTTCCATTTTTCCGAGAGTCTCCTTCACCCTCAGGGACAGCGTAGGCGAGGAAAATTCCTCTTAGTCAGAAACTGAATGCTTTTCTGTACATTAGTTTGGGGACTGATTGGCTTGTCTCTAACCTGTTTTTATAAAAACATCCTAACTGCTATCGGTTCTTCACCATCGTGAATTCTAGCCTTATACTTAATTATGCTGGTGCTTTCTAAACACTATGGCAATTGATGATGGCGTTGAAATTAAGAATGTTAAAATGCAAAGAGGAAGGTGGGAAGAGGCAATTTTGCCTTTAAATTGTTTTAGTTAAGAAGGGAATTTCTTCCACATTTGAGTTGTGAAGGTAGAGTTCAGTGTCCAATGGCATGGGGGAGAAGGAAGGAACAGCCAGTGGAGACCCAAAAAGTTTGGGAGCTGCTCTTACACGTTTATTGCACTTTCCTGAAGATGAAATAGGACAGATACACAAAGCAAAAAATAGCAGTGATGGAAAATACACATTGTCAATTCCTGCTGTAGTGCTCCTGGAAAACTAAGGGCACAGCAAATGGGTTATATCCATCACCTCGGTGCGTGGTTAAATGCGCACTTCTTTGGGACTCCTCAAACACTGCTAGAGCCAACTCATTGGTCGAGTTCAAAGCCTGGAGCATTAAAATACCCCTGACTCTTACTCGGCTTGCTCATTTCCAAATTAGTCCAGAGACTGGAGCGTTTCTTCATTTGTTTCACTGAAATAAGGCCAGAGGTGGTTTCAGAGCTTGTATCTGGTGCTGTGAATTTGCTTCTGGTGCAGGACTCCAGCAAACATTTGGTAGTCTCCCAGAAGATGAAGTTTAATTGTAAGGAGTAATTTTGAGAAAATTACCTGGAGATCCTTGTGAAGCTTCGGGGCCTTTGCTGCTTCCGATCTGTAGCACTGTCTGTGCTGAGCTCGAGGACAGAAAGCTTTTAAAGCAGCTGAGGATTTTTCTGCTTGAGAATTTCCTTGCGCTGTTGCTGGCTGTCACCACCACCTTGGTTCCTTCTGATGTTCACCTGGAGACCCCAAAGCATCAGAAAAACTTGTTCAGTGTGGTAAGTTGAAAAAAACCTTTGGACTGGCATGTGCTGGGAAAAGGATTGATGAGGGAGAAAAGCTGCAGAAAACCTCCAAGAGGCAGAGAAATCACAGGTGAACAAGGAGAGAGCGTGAACTTGGAAAGCATTGGATAATTGTCGGTCCACCCATGTGTTTATACACCTCTTGCATAGAATTTGGGCTGAAGAAGGAGACTATATGAAGCGCTTTGAAGTTACCCAGGCATCCCGCAGTTGGAAATAGCTGGTGGTGGGGATATATCAAAGGGCGGTGGCATACAAGGTTCCTGGTCCCGGTTCCCAGACGTCAGCCTGCAGCGGGTGCTGGAGCGCTAGGCTGGGCTGACCCTTGTTCTGAACCGGTACCACCACCCCTACACTATCTTTCCATCTCAAAGCATCTTTTGGGACAATTTTTGTGAATTTTACTAAACCTATTCCATTAGAACAATAGGCATCAACATTATAAATAGAGCGTTACAATACAGGCGGTTGGGAGGAGCGAAGATACCGTCATTTCCCCCCTTCTGCTGCGGCAGAAAAGCTCATGGCTGTGGCATAGTGGCCCCTGACAGAGCAGGAGGAGGCTCGGTCCAGCTTCTGTGTGTGCAGCAGCACGGGGAGGTGAGGCTGGCAAGGCACAACTAGAGGATACGTGGCAACAAGTGTAGTGAGAAGAAGACCAAAAGATTTCACAAAATATCTATCAGCATCAGACTATGTGTTTTGGGGTCCTTTATGAAGGGGATGTGAAACTTTAAAGGATTTCTCAGTGTGATGATGGTAAAAGGAACGTGAGGCACTCAGACCTCCTGTGCAGGTGGCCCTGTGGAAGGGTGTAAATACTCTCTAAAACCCTGCAGCACCACTTTATTCTCTTGTAATATAGTAGTTACTAAGGAACATACTAACTATTCACATCATGGCAGCAAAATAAGAGAGAGATACTAATTATTTAGCAGGTTACTCAGGAGGCCTTCTAAATAAGAACGGATAGAAAGAACTTTAGAAGCATTTTCAGAAATAAAAATACCGGGTGAAATTGTCCTTAGTTATCTCTGAGCAGTCCCTTTGAAACCCAATCACTTTCTGTGAATACATGGATCTATCTTGGGTAGTGAAGGAAAGCAGAGATGAGCCTGAGGTACAGCCTTTCTGTAAAAGACAGAGATTGGCCAGCCCACAGGGAGGATACAGGATGTGTTGTCACTTTTAGCTAAAGTGATTTTCCTTTAGTTCAAGTGAGAGGCATGTGTTTTGGGGGCAGAAAAGTTCTGGGTCTACTCCCAAATTCCTCTATGCTTATGCCTGGCGCTTCTCCCAGCGTTGGGGGCTTAGTTACATGAGATGTAGTGGCTTGAAATTAAAATAAAGAAAGAAATAAAATCTGTTTAACAAACTTCTTCATCTCATGTGAACTCTGCTTTAATTTGTAGGGAGCTACGTAATGAGGGCACCAGCCTGCTGCAAGCCTGCAGTGTTGTCGGCGGAGTTACATTATTAAATGTTGAGTGTGAACCTGAGTTTTAATAAACAGATTTTTGTTTTGGAAATGGCAGATATACACCTAGATTTATGGGTTTTTTTCATTCTTGAGAAGTTCATTTTACTATGTAGTAGAGTATGAGTCTTGCTTGAGGATTTTGTGCTTCTCCTCCAGCTACTGAAATGGGTTGATCCTAGTGTAGAGGGTTGGGCTTAATTATTATTAACCTGATGACTGGAACACCTGGAAAGGTCCCCGCTTCAAAGGCTAAATTCTGCTTTGATTGTCTTTGTACCTTCTCCTGGGGTCTTTTTTATTTTAATAAGCACAGAAAGATTTTTCTCCCTACCTCTGGGCAGCAGCCCTCTCTCCACAGTTGGTTTTTATACTGACAGATAGACTGGGCTGCACACCAAGGTCACAGGTTCGTTCTTACTATTTCAACTGTGGCACACTCATAATTTGTCTTTTCTATATTTTCTTTTCCATACTCAAAAACCATCTTTTCCACCAAATATAGGAGGGAGTTTATCAGTTTTATCTGTAAATTTACATCCTCCACGGCTGTCTTCCCAGTATTGTCTCTATTGTTGTAGGATTTCCCTTCTTATCTAGTGAAATAACCTTTTTCTGGATGAAAAAAGAGACTCAAAATATTATAATACTCTTGTGTTTGAATGGATTTTAAGGCCTGAGCAAATCAAGGTTTTCTATTTTGCTATTTCTCTGAAGTTTTCCTGAGACAGAAGAGGCATTTGGCACAGCAGGTCATCTCTGATGGTGTCTGAAAACAAGGCTGCAGTCATAGGAATATAGATGGTAGCTGCTCTAATGAGTGCAGCTTACATCAAATTGCTTTAATGAGTCAGTGCAGTTGGGTTAGCCTTATTACATTTCTGAATTAATGGCTTGGAAGGAAGTTTGTTAGCCTGCTTTACTTGAAACCAAATCAAACAACAGCCTGCCATATTGTACAATGACATGAAATAGCAGAATGTGAATTCAAATTTGCCTCAGGCTGCGTGTGATCCTTTCTATTAATAAAACAACCACGTAGCACCAGAGAGGTGTTAGAATAATAGTCCCAATGGTTAGGGTGCCGGCTCTGCTTGTATAGCTGTGGGTGGCCGTTTCAGATCAACAGTGTCTCTCTTTTTAATTTTAATGGCAGTGAGCTAAAGCTCCTGGCGGAGGGCAGCCCTGCCCATGGCCATGTCAGCCATCCTATCCCTCCTCGGGCTGGCAGGAGCTGTGTGCCTACGTGTGGGACCAGCACGGGGCTGCCAGGCTGGAGCCAGGCTGCTCTCAAGGCAAAAAACCAGGTTTTTATTACACATGTGGCCACTTACCAAAGCAGAAGCTTTAATATGCTCGGTCTTTATCTTGGCGTGGGGTGGTGCAAGGTTGGAAGAGTCGCCTTCCATCTCAATGGCCTTGGCTTTAGTTGATCAAGAGTCAGCTGGCACAGGGTCCATCTTTTGCCCAGTCAAGGCAAAACCTGTGACCGTTCAATATTGGAAGCTCTTAATTTTTTATTATTCTTTTTTTTTTATAGATTAGTTTAGTGCGGTTTCTTGGTTTTGTTTAATTGTGGTGTGAAAAGTCAATATGGAGAGCTGTCCTTTCTTAGCTCTTTCATTTCTGGCTTACCTAGGATAGTTCCCTCTTGGTTATATGTCATGGCATAGCGTTTTCACTGCCTGTTATTAAAAATACCGTGTGATACTAGAAATGGAATATAATAACTTGCAATAGGGAAATAGGAGAAAAGGTGACAAGTGACAAAATGCTGTAGTAGTTCTGGGAATGCAGTGCAAACTGAATAAATTGTGGAGGTTAACTGGAGGGGGCCTGGAGACCCCCCCAGTGAAGCTGAATGGAAAGCCTGAGCGTGACAGTGGCAAAAGGTATTTTTCTGAATTGTACTGACCTTGAGGCATTAGAATTGTTTAACAACTTACGGTTAGTGGGGAAAACCAAGCCATTATCTGACTATACGTTGAGCTTTTAAAGAGTAGATTCACTGCTGAAGTGATTGGAGTGTTTAAAAGCATAAATTAAAGAATATTAAAGAAGAAACTTTTCAACCATTAACAGGCTCTTTGACGCTCCTGAATCAGATGTGATTTTGGAGGGCATATGGGGTCCCTGATTCAAAATTAGATCATATTGAATATCAGAGACTCAAAACTGAGATGGTTAGTAGAAAATCATCACTTAATATTTCAAAAAAAGGCGGGGGGGGTGGAGGGGCAATTTAATTTACCACAAAGTAGAGTCTTCTCAAATCTGTCTACAAGTTTTAGTGGAGAAACCACAGCAGTGCTGCAGCACATGAGCCCAAATCAACACCTGCAATTTTGCATGCAAAAATGAATCATGAAACTTTAGAGTCATTTTGGTTCAAATTAGAAAAGATTAATTTGTGTATACTGGAAAAATTGCCTATCAATTCTTGGCTATTATTGCCATTAATGAGTAGCTTTGTTGGAAAAATACAACTGCAAAGTCTGTAATCTTACATGTAAATCAATATTTGCTAGACATGATATATTGACTGAAAATGACAGATAATGAATCACAGTTCGATTGTTTGGAGTTTACACTTCTTTTTTGCAAAAGGACATGATTTAAATTATGTAACTTTTGAGCCTGCAGTGCAATCATCTTATGGAAAGGAATGCCATGGAAGCTGGAGAATTAGATTCACATTTGTATCTGCTGACTTTCAGGGCAGCACCATTGATACTGGGATTGCTGCTAGCTGAAATTATATTTGAGAGATCTCTTCCACTTCTGGAAGAGAAGGATGGAAAATGTGAGACATCGTACAGGTTTTGAAATGGAGCATGTGAAGGTGGTAGAATAGACACAGCACCAAAAGAAAGGCACCAGAAAGATGTACGAGGCTAATGCAGAGACTGAGGTGTGGGTGGCTACATGCACACCAATGTGTGTATATATATGAACTTTTCATACACATTTTTAATTGGAAGTATACTTGTCTGTTTGGGGCTCTGGTATAAATGTAACATCTCAGGAGTATTCAGGTTAAGTTGGGTTTGTAAGTTCAATCATGTCATTAATATTTGATGAGGGGAAACGTTCAGATTTCTTTCTTCCTCTCAAGGTCTCTGGGTTGATGAACAGCTTTTCAGATGGTACATTGTATTAAAGATTCAACTTAGAGAGAAACTGTAACACGAGCTTCTCATTGACTCCAGGAGCACTGTGGATGTCCCAACCCAAAGAGCCTTCCTGGTTTATTCCATCCTTTTCACCCTTGAACGTTAGCAAAGATATTCCCTCCCGCCCTGATACACCATCTGATATTGCTGCTGCGTATGAAGCAATCTTTTGCAGGGCCAGAGAGAAGAGTTGTTTTCAGAGAGAACATAAGTTTTCATAGCAACCTCTTTACATCCTGACAGACGATCGTTATCTGCCCTGACATGAGCTGTCTTACTATTGCGTAGGAGAAGGAGGGAGAAGTAGCAGTCCTGGAGTGGCAGTGAATTACCCAGGTGAGAGAAATGGGTATTTCACCAAGTCAGATGGCCACAGGTTGGTTTGCACTCCGGGAGCAAGAGCCAGTCCTGTTTTATTACAGGGGAAGGTTTCTAGTGATTTTGCAGGGAGCTGACGTAGATTCACAGCTGTTCAAAAAGTGTTTCCCCTCTTTTGCCCTCTCTTCCTCTGTCTCTTGTTCTGAGGACACCCTAGGTTTGCTGCTAAGCAAACGCTTTGTGGTTAGTATCTGTTTTCTTGGAAAGACTTCAGTGGAAAAAAAAAAACATAATTCAAAAAGAGAAGGAATTTTGGGCTGGAAACTTTGCCCTTTTTATAGAAAAAGTTTACTTTGAATGTTTTCATTCATCTGTCAAGTGCTTTCTCCCACTTATGTCCTTTCTGACAAGTCCTGTGTCAGATGCAGAGAGCAAGAGTGAGAGGAGGGAAAAAAAACCAAAAAGCCCCAAAAATTTTAGATGTCAAGAGTGCCAAGGACAGCAGTAGAAGTTTGCAAGTTTAAATTTTACTTGAATGTGAGAGAACAGAAAAACAATTTAAGGAAGGAACATGTGGGTGCAAGGTTTGCTCTGCGTCGCTTGCTGACAGATGGTGTTTCTGGGGGTGCAGCCCATGGATGGGGCTGGAGAGGGGGAGAAGATGGTGGCAGTGCTCCTTGGGGATGGGGGAGGAAACTCCACATCCGGCATCAAAGCAGCTTTGAGGATGGGTGGTGGGAAGTCAACTTCTGAGCCAGAGTAAGAGCAGAGGTAGTTGGGCTTGGTTGTGTGCCTGAAGCAGACTGAAGTAGCAAAGAGCCACCAAAACCATGAAGGTAACTTGTGTTGCTCATTCCTTCTGTGGCTGGTGAGGGGGAGATTCAAAACAGGACCAAACTCTCATTTCTTATGCATTACCAATCATAGAACGGTTTGGGTTACAAGGGACCTTACAGATCATCTAGTTCCAACCCCCTGCCATAGGCAGGGACACCTCCCACTAGACCAAGCCCCGTCCAGCCTGGCCTTGAACACCTCCAGGGATGGGGCAGCCACAGCTTCTCTGGGCAACCGCGGCCAGGGGCTCACCGCCCTCACAGCCAGGAATTTCCTCCTAATATCTCATCTAAATCTCCCCTCTTCCAGTTTGAAGCCATCACCCCTTGTCCTATCACCACACACCCTTGTAAAAAGTCCCTCTCCAGCTTTCCTGGAGCCCCTTTCAGATACTGGAAGGGGGCTCTAAGGTCTCCCTGAAACCTTCTCATCTCCAGGCTGAACACCCCCAACTTTCCCAGCCTGTCCTGCCAGCAGAGGGGCTGTAATCCTCTGACCATCTTTGTGTCCTCCTCTGGACCCCCTCCAACAGGTCCCTGTCCTTATGTCACGGTCTGCAGAGCTGGACACAGTATTCCAGGTGGGGTCTCCCCCAAGCGGAACAGAAGGGCAGAATCCCCTCCCTCACCCTGCTGGCCACGCTGCTGGGGATGCAGCCTGGGATGCAGTTGGCCGTTTGGGCTGTCAGCACACGTTGCCGGCTCACATTGAGCTTACTGTGAACCTACTTAACGATACCTTTCTGTCAGTAACAACCCAGATTCACACCAGGATCTGCATCAATTCCCAGAGCTGTCACTTCTTTCTCTTAATAATTTATTTGCTTCTGTAATTGCTTTTCATGACATCCAGGGAGTGATTCTCCAGCACAGATCTTAAACATCTGGGCTATACTGTGGGTTGTGCTGAGTGCTGAAACATGCTGATAGTTATTAAAACTTGCTATTCACCTGGGTGGTCAAACTGTGCAAAAAAACCAGTATGCAGATACATTTGGGAAACAGATTCCAAATGCGCTCCTGGGTGTGCAATGGGCAAATTAGTGGCTTTTTAATACTTTCATGATCTCTGTTTAATCATTAAGTCGTTGGCAAATGACAAGGAGTAGATCTGAACACAGTGAGAATGAAACATCTCCCCGAACCATTGGGTTAAGCCTCAAGGAGTTGGATCAGAGGCATCTGCGTTTCAGCTATGTACATCCACAATCCTCTGATAATTTAGACTTGGTCACAGCTCCCTGCCAGACTGTGTGTGTTTATTTTCCTCACCTTGTGATGAGGAGGGTGAGTGGTACATGCTGAGTCTCACAGGTGCTGCAAACCATCAGTCCCAAGGTTTCGGCAGAGCCATCGGCTCCCTTCCCGCAGAACTAGACAGAGGGGATGTAGTGGGATGGGAGAAGGGACTGGCTGTGATGTGTTTGAAGACCAGCAGGAGCAGGGAAGTGATTGTGCCCCTGTACTCAGCAGTGGTGAGGCCGCAGCTCGAGTGCTGTGTTCAGTTTTGAGCACCGCAGTATGGGAGAGACATTGAGGGGCTGGAGCGTGTCCAGAGAAGGGCAACAAAGCTGGTGAGGGGTCTGGAGAGCAAGTCTTATGAAGAGCAGCTGAGAGAGTTGGGATTGTTTAGCCTGGGGAAGAGAAGGTTGAGGGGAGACCTTCTCACTCTCTGCAACTCCCTGAAAGGAGGTTATAGCCAGGTGGGGTCAATCTCTTCTCCCAGGTAACAAGCGATAGGACAAGAGGAAATGGCCTCAAGTTGTGCCAGGAGAGGTTTAGGTTGGATATGAGGAAAAACTTCTTTACCAAAAGTGTCATCAAGCATTGGAACAGGCTGCCCAGGGAGGTGGTGGAATCTCCGTCCCTGGAGGTATTTAAAAGCCGGGCAGACGTGGTGCTGAGGGACATGGGTTAGGGGTGGTTTTGGCAGTGTAGGTTTATGGTTGGACTCGATGGTCTTGAAGGTCTCTTCCAACCCAAGTGATTCTATGATCTATGATTCTATGATTCAAAAGGGGTGGAGAATCATCTTCTAGGATTGATTCTGTCCAGAAAGCGCATGCGGAGCTTTCCAAGCTCTTGTAAGAATGTACCACTCAAATGCTTCAAAATCAGCGCTCTGCCACTCCCCCTCTAGGGTTTTGTCACCTTTTGCTGGACTCTCCGCAGGCACATCCGTACACATCTCTGCTTGCTGACTTGCAGCAAGCCTCTGCACTTCACTGGGCTTATGCAATACGTATTTGTTCTGCCCACCCCTCAGAAAAAAAACAGTCCTAAAATCTAGCATGATTTGGAAGGTTCCTTTCCTTCCATTCCCTTCAGCGCCGAGAAACATGGGGGGCGTTTATCAATAGGGTTGCTGGGGAGAATAGCACTTTTGGGAGGGAAAGTGGAGAGACAAAGTGTGGGCAGATCTCCTGTCCTCTTGTACCCCCCCTTCCCTCCACACCTCCTGCCTTCTGGCAGCTGCACCCGGGTGCAGGGAGGGTGGAGGTGGGCTCTCCTGTGATAACCAGTTGAAAGCAATTCCCTGAGGAGATGCTCCCTATGTAACCTGAAAGGAGCTGAGAACCAGACCAAGAAAATTTCCTAACAAATGTACCAGACGTCTGTTCACTGACGTCATCTGTGAAAGGGGGCTGTCTCGGGGTGGGAGGCTGTTTTGGAATGGCACTTAATGTAAAATAGGTGACTATGGTTAGAATAACCGGCAATGCATGTTGGAATGATTTGAAAGCAAAAAAGTTTAAGTAACTTCATCAAAACTGGTTTTCGTTTCGACTTGTCTAGAGGATGGATGTAAGATTACCATTGTCCTGTTACATTTTTGTTATTTTCATATTTTAATAGTAATTAAATTGTTCCGTCTTCACTGGGCCAAATATTTTAGCTGTGACAATGAGAGAAAAAATGGAGATAAAAAGCTACCCTGTAGTTTGGGGAGACGTCCCTGTATAGCACAAGGGATTGTTTCCATGGGACTGTGGCACCTCAGCAGGACTTTCTGGACATCATTGTCGTGTAATACGTACAAACCTGGCAGCCACAGAGACGCTTGCGTATGCTATATATAAAACAGAAAGTTTGTCTTTGCAGTTTGTCTGCCCTTGGTGTCTGATCGTTTTGTCTCTTGTTTTGCCAATGTACTTTCCTTTATTATTTTTCAGCTTTTCTTGAGGAGTGTTTCCCACTTGTCATTCAACATAATCTTAAATACAGCTTTCTACTGTGTGCTGATCCATACTCAGTGGTTTTGAATTGATTTTATTGATTATATTGCAAATGAGAATCTGCCCTACCACAGAAGTTTGTAGATACTTTCCTCTTTCTGGAGTCTTTTTATAAATTTAAAAAAGGCTGGTGATGTTCTACAGGTTCAACTGTTAAAAGTACAAAAATATAAAATCAAGTAGGAGATATATATATATATCAAAATAATTTTTATACTGTCCTTATTCTGGCACTCTTTCCGTGACAGTAGTGACGTGGCAAAGTGACATGGCAAGGGTACATTTGAAATCTTTTCAAATACTGCTTGCCAAACGTGAACTGCTTTGCATGTACTTGTGCATTTGCTTGTAGAGGTGCTGGTGTTGCCGGCTAGAAGTCTTAAGAGTCAAAGAATAACCTTTTTCAAGTAAAAAACAAGCACAAAAAACTGCCTTTTATTCATAAGTTAATGTTCAGGTGCCAACACCACAACTGCTTGTTAAAACCAAGGTTAATCCACCATGTCTGCATTGTCGTTGAAGAAGAATGAAAGATCTGACCATATTCTTAGTCCTGATGTTTTTTCTTTATTAAGTAGCTACAGTGTTAAGAGAAACCTATCTATCTATCTAAATTATATATATAAATAAGTTTATGGACATGACTGTATCTACGTACATACTTTTTGCAGGAAAAGTCTGCGTGTTTCAGTACTTGGCTGTGTTGATGCCTCAGTGTTTCTCAGGAAAGTTGCCCCCATGGCGGGCGTGCTGCACATAATTCATGCTCTGCAGTGAGCATGTGCCCTGGCCTAAGCCAAATGGACAAGGTAGAAGACAGCAGAGCAGAGCTGAAGAAGTTATATCACAGAGAATGACCAGAAGCCCCAAAGGCCTGTGCTAGATTGCTCTGCTGTCATTCTCTGCTGCACAGCGAAGAGAGTGTGAAAAATGATTGGCACATTTTTCAAACAGATTTCACATCTTCATCTTCACAGCTGTAGAGCTTTGGACTTAAATCCCCTCGGACTCTGAAGGAGGAGGACTGGAGTAGCAATTGAATGTGCGCTTCCAAGGGTAGATTTGGGACATTTCCCTTTAGCCATGATGAGTTGAAAAGGTTGTAATTAAATTGGTGAGTACAGACCACTAGTACGGTGTAGAGCTCAAATTAACCTCTAAAATACTGCGCTGAAAACTTGCGGAGATTAAAATCTATTGTTTATAGAAATCCCTGTGTTCGGCAGTGCAGCAGTCTGCTCCTCCTGCAGAAGCTGCTAGTGAAGTGTCAGAACAAGGCAAATGTTGTGGGAGTCTGTTATGTGCCAGCATCCATACTACAGGAAAAAAATGTTGGTCCCAAAATAAAGCAGGAGTAGGGAGAAGGACTCCTTCAGGGGAAACGGTTGTGACTGTAGGGAGGAAGGACTGGTGAGGAGTCGAGCGTTTTGCATCATTTTGGTAGCTCTGGGGAAAAGAAACTGATTTTCAGTATCATTTTGCACTTCTCCAAAACCTGTTGATGCCACTTCTGTTCTCCTCTGCTCTCACCTTGGTCCTCCTGGGTTTCTGCAGGGATGTGAGAGCAGGAATGGCAGGGGCTGGAGGTGGTGGTGGTGGTGGGGGCTGTTACCTTGGCTTCAGTCAATTCAGGTGGAATTTCATCTGCTGTGGTAGCATTTACACAATAAATACAAGCTTGCAGTAAAGTAAAGAGATTACAGCTGGTCAAACAATAGCCGTCTGCTGTCTGTAGTGCTGTCTGCTACCCTGAGCCGCCTGATGTAAGTGGTTTAAAAGGAGCACTTTTGTCTGTTAGTTGGTTACTGTATGGTCTTCGAGTAACCGTATTCGACCAGAGCCCACGTTTGCCAAATAGTAAGTGTCTCTCTTGGAGAAACTCTTGGTGTATCACCTTATATATCTTTTATGTATCGGCATTTCTTGCTTTTGATATTTTTTCTGTGAAGGGAATGGAAGTGTTGGATTCAAGGAACACTTGAATAGTTTCAGCAGGGTTATTTTTTTCTAAGATATTTTTTCAGTCATTCTGAGTCATTTCTGAGTTTCTTAGGAAATAACATTGGGGGGAAAGAAAAAAGAAAAAAAAAAAGGCGTTTTCTTAGTCTCATTAATTCCAAACTTTGTGAAGAGTACTACTTGTGCTCCTGTTAGGACAGGCTGAGGGAACTTCTTCGTGATACAGTGCAAGTCATTACAAAACAGTAGCTTAATAATCAACCCAAGGAAAACATCCTTCCTTGGAAAAAAATCCCCTGGTGAACATTAGTTAAAATATTTATACTAACAGTCATCTGCATGGCTTAATGTGCTTCTTGAATTCAAAAAGCTTCCTTGTTCTTGTGTATGCCACTGAAGGTGGCACATCTGTGGAAATCTTCTATGATTTGTCAGCATTTACATCAGCATCTGGCAAGAAAAAGTTAGTCGAGAGAGTCAGGAGGAAGCTGCTTTCAGAAGGGCGTTTTGCAGCATCAAATGGCCTGTCTCAAAAGAAAAGTAGCACCTTGATCTTACTAATTTGAGCAGCATAATTTGATCTGTGAGTGCAGAACATTTGATCTATAATTTAAAAAGCGGGACTTAATCCGTGCGGAGCGGGGGAAGTGCTGTAGGTTAGTGCTGATCCCGTAGGCAGTGGCACGTGCCACGGAGGCTTTTGTTCGGATCTGAGGATTCACTCTACCTGGAGATGCTTCTCTGGACTCAGTCCCCTCACAAAAACCCTTTGTGTCCTGGCCTCCTGGCTCTGCTGCCTAGGGGCAAGGTGGCTCCAGTCAGCTGTGACATCTCACTGCTTCTCGGTGGGGATGCGGAAGGAAGGTGGGGATGCGGAAGGAAGGTGGATCTGCCTTCTGCCTTGCCCGCTCCTGGTGGAGATCCAGGAGGGAAGGAGGACTGTCCAGCAAAAGTAATTTCAGAGCAGCGAGTTGTTTCAGGGAAAGCATGCTGGCAGCTTGACCAGAAGTTCTTGTTGCTGCCATAATTAAATAAATAAGCAAGCAATTAAATAGAAACTGTGGCAGCCTCAGAAGCGAAACGGTCCCTTGCCTCCCTCCCGCCTCTCCCCCTCTGTCGCTGGCGGCAGAGCAGCGCTGCGAGCTGGCTGCCTTTCACATGAGATGTGGTTAAATTTCTCAAGAAAAAAATATCCAGAGGGACATGATGCGATGCTCTCATTTCTGACATCTTAAGCTTGTCGCAGATGCCGAGCCTGTTTCACCCAACGTGATTATCTCTCCCTCTGTCAAGGAGGCAGATGCCTCCGCTAGGAAAATATCGTCCCCAGCCTGTCATCTGGATTCTATAAATGGAAATAGGCATTTGCAAAGCCAGAAATTATATTTAGTTGCAACTATGGGGGGAGGAAGAAACGAAGAAAAAGAATAAAGAAAAGAAGAAAAAGAATAAAGAAAGTCCAAACCCTTCCGAATTGCAACAGGAACAACAAAGCACTTAGGTTAGCCCTTAATGATCTGCAAATGTTGATGCATTCATTAAATGCAGCCTGCATAAATAAAAGTTATTCTTCTGTCACTCCTTTTATCTCTACCTGAAGCATTCACTTGCCAGTCAGGTTTCTGTGTGCAAGCCATAAATATTCAGCTTTTTCTGGAATAGTTTTTACCCAGTATTTGCTCATTTTCGTCTCAACTCTCCGTATGCCAGCAGCAGCAACAGCGAAACGCTGTGAGCTGGAGGTGTGCCTTTGGGTGATTGAGCCTTGGATAGCCTGCAAAAGCCTTATCTGACCAGGACTTATTAGCCCTGTGATAGAGAGTGAGCCAAAAATAAAATTAAGATCTTGCTGGTTTAGGTATGAAGGAAACTTAAACGTGGTGTGTGCTGCAGTCAGTGCTGGGAACAAGTCTTACGTGTCGCGTTACTGCTCTGTGGGAAAGGCGTAAGTGGCCATGAGAGATTAGTTATTAAGGCGCAGGTTTTAATAGCTTTCTGTGTGTGGTGCTGACGAAGCAGGCTGAACTGCCAGTGTTTTAAAGGCCATTCGGGAGAAATCAGGGAGGCATTTTACAGAGTGTGTCACTGAACACAAAGTTGGGTCAGCCAAAAAAACAAAAGCGGACTTGTCTAATTATTTCAACTTTGCCGGGGGGGNTGAATTTTTACTTTTGTAGAAACTGAAAAAATTGTTCTTGGGCGATTTCCACTCCCTGTTTTGTTGTTGGCTGAGTTTCTTCATAGAGAGCAAATGGGGAAAAAAGAATTAAGTCTGCGTGGTGCTGTAGGAATGTGTGCAGAGCAGAGGCTGCTGGGGGCACGGCAAGGCGATTCCCAACCTGCAATGGAAAGGCAGGGGCAAAGGGAGTGTGGGGAAAGCAAGGGCACTCATGCTTTCAGGTTGGATTGGAGCTGAAAGGGTGATAGAAAGACTTAAAATCTTCTCTTGGCTGTGCTGGAGCATCTGAGTTGAACCCCTGGAAGGGGGAGGCTGTGCGGATTCTTGGTGCTGGTCGGTCTGGCACCGTAGGGCTCCCAGTTCCCAGCTGCTCTGCACCAGAGGTGTCTGGCCGTTCTTGTGGTTGTGATCAGTTAAATGAGAGCTGCAAAAGCTCCTTAGCTTACACCAGGGCTTTGAGATCAAATTAAACTCCTGTTGCGTCTCACGGGGCTGTGAACACCCAAGTGAAGCTTACGGAGAAGTAGGATTTTGTTTGTGGCTGTTGCTCATTAGGTATGTGGCCTCAGGGGGCTGGGGGCTGGTTTCCAAAGAAGGTGAGCAAATAAGTGGCATGGAAACCTGGGCAAAAGCAGAGAGGAGAGGAGAGCACAGCAATGGGCACTTGCTGTAGCCTTTGCAAATGTCAATCCAGCCTGTCCAGACATATCCAGGAGTCTGCGCAGAGCTCTCCGTTAGCAGCGAGTTCTTTGAGAGCACAGATGAATTAATTGCAAAAGGCTTGGTGACAGCACATCAAAGCATAATTGCATTTGCTGTCTCGTCCAGGAGGGAGGAATGTGGAGATGCAATTAGTGATGAACCACACTTGATTTTTTGCCCTCGCTCTTCTAAAATCGTATGGAGATCATTGATGGTCAGGCCCTTGCTTTTTAATTCTCATCTTGAAGATGTGTGCTTTTGAGGTCCTTTAAGTTGCTGATTTCCAGTGTGGGTGTGTTGCTGACAGCAGTGAGGATAAATTGTGTGTGTCATCCTACCAGCCTCTCACCCCCTCTCCCAACTAATGAGATTATAGTCACAGATCCATGCAGACCTTTCTGCCCTTGCCCTGTGCAGAAGAGGGGGAAAACTTTTCCTATGGTCCCTTTCCTCCTACCCAACCTTGCCTCCTTGCAAGAGGAATCATAGAACCATGGAATGGTTTGGATTGGAAGGGACCTTAAAGATCATCTCGTTCCAATCCCCTGCTCTGGGCAGGAACACCTCCCACTGGACCAGTTTGCTCCAAGCCCCATCCAAACTGGCCTTGAACACCTCCAGGGATGGAGTATCCATGACTTCTCTGGGCAACCTAGGCCAGTGTCTCACCACCCTCACAGTAAAGATTTTTTTCCGAATATCTAACCTAAATTTCCCCTATTACAGTTTAAAATCGTTCCCCCTTGTTCCCCCCCTATCCCCTCCACTGCCTGATCCAGAGTCCCTCCCCAGCTTCCCTCTAGGTCCTCTTTAGGGACTGGAAGGTGCTCTAAGGTCTCCCCAGAGCCTTTGTTTCTCTAGCCTGAACAACCCCAACTCTCCCAGCCTGTCTTCCCAGCAGAGGGGCTCCAGCCCTCTCATCATCTTCATGACCTCCTCTGAACCTGCTCCAACAGCTCCATGTCTTTCTGATGTCGGTGGCCCCAGAGCTGGAGGTCTCCCCAGAGCAGAGCAGAGGGGCAGAATCCCCTCCTTCGTCCTGCTGGCCACGCTGCTGGGGGTGCAGCCTGGGATGTGGGTGGTTTCTGGGCTGTCAGTGCACATTGCTGTCTCACATTGAGCTTCTCATCAACCAACACCCCTAAGTCCTTCTCCTCAGGGCTGCTGTCCATTCATTCTTTGCCCAGTCTGTATTTGTGCTTGAGTTTGTCCTGGCCCATGTGCAGGACCTTGCACTTGGCCTTGTTGAACTTCATGAGGTTGGAGTAGGCCACCCTCTTAAGCCTGTCCAGATCCCTTCCCTCCAGCGTGTCAACCACACCACACAGCTTGGTGTCATTGGCAAACTTGCTGAGGGTCCACTCAATCCCAGTGTCCATGTGGCAGACAAAGATGTTAAACAGCACTGGTCCCAGTACTGACCCCTGAGGAACACTGCTTGTCACTACTCGGCACTTGGACCTCAAGCTGTTGACCACAACTCTTTGAGTGCAGCCATCCAGCCAATTCCTTATCCACCAAGTGGTCCATCTGTAAAATCCATGTCTCTCCAATTTAGAGATAAGGATGTGGTGTGGGACAGTGTCAAATGCTTTGCACAAGTCCAGGTAGATGATGGCAGTTGCTCTTCCCTTATCCCCCAATGCTGTAAGACTGTTGTAGAAGGCCACCAAGTTTGTTAGGCTTGATTTGCTCTTAGTGAATCCATGTTGGCTGTCACCGATCACCTTGTTTTCCACATGCCTTAAGAAGAGAAGACATGGTCAGGGGCTGTATTGCTTCTCCTCAAGCACTGGCTCTGTCCACACTGGATTTGCAGGGCCAGTGCAGAGGATGCAAAGCTGGGGTGGACTCTAGGACTGGAGGAGCTGCCAGGCATAGCAGTGGCTACAGTCTCCTGGAGTTCCTGGGTAGGCTTATGGACTACTGCTTGGATCTTTGAAACACTAACTAGGTCCCTGGAAAACAACCTGTGAAACCCCATGAAGAAATTCATGAAGAAGTTGAGTCTTGTCATGGTTTGGGCCGGATTTCAAAACTCTGTAAGGTTTTACCGAAGGCTCGTCTGAGAGTGCTGTTACACTGCCACAGGTTCATTAGCAGATATTTGTGTGTTTGCTTTCCTCCTTTCCCTTTCTCTCCCCTTCCCACCACTGGTGATTGCCTGGCTTTCAGTGGAATTTGGTTGGCATTCGTTACTTCGCTTCTCTCCCCAGAGGCTGTCATTTTTATTTATTTTAGTATTCTAATTTCTATTTCAGGATCAAAAAGAAAATAACATTGACCAAAAAGAATTAGAGGCAATAACTTTTTCAGAGAACTAAGCCTTTGAAAATAATTTTTTTTGTTCAGTTTAATTTCATGGGTGCACAATTTCTATTACACGTAGGCCAACTGGGTTGCAACAACTGTAAAAAAATATTTATTTTAAGACTTGTAATGTGTTATTTATGAATGCATTATAGCTATAATGATTCACTTACAGGACTATTGTGACAACAGCAACTTATCTTAAACATGGGAATTTGCAACGTGAAATAGTTAATTAACAATAAGCAAGAGAACAAACTGAGAAGATGCATACAAATTGACAGCACTAACGGAATAATATCCAGGCTTTATATAGGTTTGAATAGCGTAGAAACTGAGAAATCCTAATGGAGGAAAAAAGACTTAACTTCTATAGAAACTTAGAAATTAGTCTGGTTTCTGCAAATCTCATCTGTCATAACATAATCATTGAAAAACTCCTTAGACTTTGCAGGTCTGATTCAGAGAGAATTGCCATGATAAAATAAATGGGATCCATCACAACTGTGCAAAGACCAGTGGATAACTTAATCCTGCATGGGACTTACTTGGGAGTATCAGAATACATTTGCCAGATGCAAGATAATGTCAAGTAAATATTTAAAGCTGTAATCGTGCCACAGCATGTTGGAGGATAATAAAAGGCGCTGAAAAGGAGTTAAATGCATTCAATTTAAATAGATCATTTAAATGAAGGGAAGCAGTGATGCAATTTCATATCTTAAGGCACTGTTCACCTAACAAGAATGAGGCAAGGGCGAGCAAACTCCAGTGGCTGGTGGGAAACGGTAGAGACTCTCTGGTGGGGCTATACTTTACCATCCCTTCTTTGTTTCCAGCATCAGTTTACTGGGACTTTGCCACCGTGGTGCTGTTACGCTGTGTGTTGGCAGTCCCTTTCCTGCGTGGAGTACATAGTGCTGAGGAGTTTTGGTTAATGCTTGGGTAGAAGATGTATTGTCAGAGTGCAGCCAGGGTGGACACTGCTGAGTGCACCTGGGCTCAGGAAAGCAATTCAGCGCTGCGGAGAACTTGGTTAAACACTTCCTTCATGCAACTTCTGCCTGATTAACATTTTTACCACCCAAAAAGCTTCTGCGGAACTTTTAATTACTTCACTTCTTGTCTTCTGGCTATTTCGTTTACTCTAGGTGGTTGGGTGATGGGTGATGGTTGGGTGATTCCTGAAAGGAATGAATAATGGGGCTTTGGCCTCTTTCTGCCTAAAACTTCATCCAGATTCCCATTATTTTCACTTTTCTGAGGACAGATAAATGAGATGCAGTGAACATACATGTCAGCTCTCCATGCAGTTTCTGTTTTGTTCACCTACAGCTATTTCAAGTGTCCTTCCAGGCAACTGCCCACAGCAGGACACTTTGTCTGGACATGATGTGAAGCTAAAGCCGTTAGTCAGACTCTATTAATATATGATATGTAAAGCATTCCTGGAGAGAAACTTCGATGCCGATCTGTCAGATGTGGCTGGGGGAAGCTTGTTTTTGTTGTCTTACCTGGTGAGAGAGAACGACTTCTGATGGGTAAGGGCAAGGTCTGAGCTCCAGCATCACGAGCAGCCTGACCCAGCAGGGCTGCGGGAGCTTGCCGGTGGTTGAGTCAGCCCTGGTGTCAGCTCCTCAGCTGGGAGACACAACAATTACAGCAATAATACAAGTGAGAGAATTGACAGAACCTTTTAACGTATGTGAGAGTGACAGTGAGTCATCTCTCATCACCGTGTTTAGCAGCCCAGCGATCCACAGGCCCCCGGGACACCCTCAGTCCCACATCTGCATGACAGCTCAGGACAAGGAGAAGCAGCTCAAAGTCACTGTTGTCTTCCTTCCAGAGAGGGCTTCACATGGGTTTGATCCCAAAAGACCCAGGCAGTGAGAGGTGGGACCTGTTGTAGGCAGAGTGGATGGCATGGCTGTTATCTGCAGCCTTTGTCCCCTTCTCCTTAGTGTGACGGCAAGCTGGTGCGCGCCACAGTGAGCACGTTAGCCCATGACAATTGTGTATCAGGTGTGAAATGAATAGTTAAAGGCAGGCTGAAATGCTCACAAAGTTTTGCAAAAGTCTCTTTAGGGTATCATTTCAGGAGCAGAGCATGTTGGTAAGGTGGAAGTTATGGATCAGTAGATTCAGAAGTAAAAGGAAAGGTAGATTTGTTTTCAACCTGCAAAGACCTCATTTCTTAAATTAATTCTGTGAGAAGCCATGAAAAATTTATTTTGTGTTCTCCAGCAGTCACTTCAGATGCAAGCGGAGTCGTGGGGGCTAACATTAAAAATACTGTCAGTGCTTACGTGGTGTACAGGGCACGAAGCGACAGAAAGACCCCCGCCGCTGGTGACTAGGCACGGCGCTAATACTGCTGAGCACAGGGTTTGCAAAATTGAACGGTCCAAAGCAACACAATGCTCAGTAATGAGTGTTTGCAGGACCTACATACTCGAGCACTTGTTTTGACAGATGTATGGGCCCAGCATTCAGCTACTGAAAATTGCGCTGAAGCTTTTCTTTTTTTCTATTTAACTGGAGCTGGTATGAATTCACAAGTTCCAGACATTTCCAGCAACAAAAAGCCCTTTCCGTGTTTTGAAGTTTTTGAACCAACTTCCAGAATAAATGCTCTAATTTATTTTGAGCTATGTAAAGGCCCAGTAGGCATAAATACGATAATGACATGCAATAGTGACTTGCCTCTAATCTGGATGGTTTCAAAGCGGTACAAAAAGTGGTCGTGGTGTCCCCAGAGGCAGATCCTCAACTTCAACCTGCAGTATGCAGTATCCTTACTTAGTCTGAAAAGAGTGGATTTTTCTTCTACTAAAATCAAGACCACTTACTACATCCTAAACGCTAGAAGCTAATTTATTGCTCAGTATTGAAAGTGTTGGGGTTTTTTTCTCAGACAGACATTTGTCCTTGCTAACTTTCGCATACTGTCATAAGCTAGAGGACTGCAGTATTCACTTCATGTGCTGGAATGTGAAATGTGATGATTTTTTCTTTGAGCTCTGCTGTGCTTGCTGCCTGGGGTTATTTTTTTATGTCGCTTACAGCGCTGAGCACCAATGCGAGCATATTATGCAACGTAGTGTAAAAAAATACATAAAGGCAATAAACTCCACTGTTATTTCTGCTTTATCAGAACGGCCTTATTTGATCATTTTGCCTTTTGATTTCTGAAAAAGTTAATTCCAAATAGTGCATTGCAGCTTGAGTGTTTTCAAGGCACGGTGATGTGTGTTGTAGGAGTTTCTGCTGCAGAGCCGTCTCCGGTGGCTGGCAGCCGTGCAAATGGAGATCACCTGTAGCAACATCTGCGTTTGGTGCTAAGTTGTGTGGAAATGTGTGCTGGTTTGCAGAAAACTTAAAATCTATTTCTTTTCCATGACCTCATCGTTGCGTCCTTCCCATTGGTGACAACATGTCACTCAGTCACGAATGACTGCAAGACAAGTTGGACTTGGCTGGGCTGCTTTGAGTAGGCCAGTGACCTGCTGGACCAGAGTCACTCATCTGAGTTATTGAGTTTGGCTTAAGTACAGCATCTCTTGGGTTTTTAACTCTTTTTTTTTTTTTCTTTTAATAGTATGCAAACACCTAGTACTGAAATTCCTTTTGTATCAGGCTTTACTCTAGACTGCCAGCACTTTTGTGTTCCAGGTTGTGCACCTGGGGGCACGTCAATGTCAATGAGAACCTACTCTAAGCTACATCAGCAGCAGCTTTCTTGGTTTATCTTCCCCGACTGCTTCCACATCTGCTCTGTGACTTGAGTTGCTGTGTGGCACCAGTGCTCCTACCTGAGTGAAGGCAGCTTAAAACAGTGGGAGGAACAAGATAATCTTGTAATGCTGTGGTTAAGCAGCCTGTCTCGGTACCGCCTCCAGGCTGTGTGTCTGTGGGGTAGGTGGGCTTCTCTGTTTTGGGGAGCCAAGGAGGTCCTGCTCATCCATCACCCACCTGCAGGGCAGGGAGGAGAAAGGGCTGCCAAGACATCTCCCTGCAGAGTCCACTTGGAGAGGGAGGACCTGGTAGCTTCATGTTTGCTGTGGTGAAGTTGGCTCCAGTTTGTGCTGTGAGCTTCTGTTCAAGCTGGAATAACTGGGTGGTGAAAGTCACCCTCACATGCTCCCTGGTCCGTCCGGTCGGTGTGGTTAGCCATGGCCCTGCACATTCCTTCCCGCTGCTGGTGACCCAGTGTTGATCACCTCTCCCACCTTGTCTTTCAGTTGGTCTAGCAGCTGGCTTGACAAATTGAAAGATACCACTTTAAACATAAAATAATAACAGGACATTTGTAGTCATGCTTTATGAAAATGACTGTAATCCTGGGGCAGGTGGGCTGCCAGGACACAGTGGTTGTGCTGCCCGCTCTGCCGAAGTGCAAAACAAAGTTGTTGGGTGGTTGAGACGATCTCAATATACAGAACGTGCAGCTGGACTCTACAAGCGTCATCATTAAGGTGGACAGTAAGAGGGAAAACAGGTAGTTTTAATCTTCTGCTAGTTTGGCTCAGTGGTGATTAAATCAACTAACAGTGAAAAGCAAAACCCCTCTGTGCATATGCAGGCAGTGCATTGCAGCTATGCTGTGTAACAGTGGTAGCATAATTGCACGTGGAGTTGCGTAGTGCCCAAAGGGATTTACGTAAGTGTAGAGAGGGGAAAAAATAATTTCAAGTACAGTTGCTATATGTTTGTAAGTGAAGACTTCTGAAATGTGGTCCTTTTGTGTCAGGAAGCAGGAGAAATGCAGATTTGTGAGTATTGTTGTGCATCCTTCTCAATCGATACGCTGTTTTGGTGAATATAATGACTTAACACTTCATGGACCAGATAGGGGCTGGCAGGGGGAAAGCTGGCTAATTGACAAATTATTTAAGGTGCATTATTCCATCACAATGTTGGCAGCCTGGATGTCAGAGCTTTCCCCTGGCTGGGGTGGGGAAGTTGTTCCAGCACTGGCTTCAGCAGCAGGTAATACCCTGATAAATGGAAATTACAGTGTAGGATGAGGTTTCTCTTGGTTCTCTATGAACCACTCTGTTGCGACTAGAGCTGAATAGGATTTTTCACAGTGAATAACTTGCTGGAAGTATTTTCTGGGTTGCACCAACTTGTGGATGGCAGTGAATTTAACTAAAGCTTTAGTCCAGGAAAAGAACATGAGAAAATGTTGCGGCCTTTCTTTTGACTCTTTTAAAAATGAAATGTTTTGCGTACAGGTGTGGTTTTATGTGCAGAGACCCAATTTGTATAAGCTTAATTTTTAACCTGTTGAAAATAACTACCACCCTTAAAATGAAGAGGAGTATTAATTTCAGGTTAAATTAGATTTTTTTTTTTTTTTTTTCTTTTCTGAAATGGTGTTTCTACTGTTCATCCAGCAGCTGCATGCGTAGCTCTGCTCAGAGCCCCTCACCCCTTTGGGCAGCGCTGCCGAACCAGAGCAGTGTCCAGGGCTCTGCTGCTTCCCAGGGCCACGGGAACACGCTGCGCACCTCTCCGTAGCATACTGAGGGTTTTTTTTTTTTGCTCCTGCTGATTAATTTTCTGTGCTTTGCTTTGGAAGATTTACTCTGAGGCCGTTTCTCAGAACAGATCTTTCTGTACTGAGTATGAATTTTCAAACACTCCATTTCTTGCCTCCTTCTTTTTGTTAATCCACAGTAAATGAGGCAAATAATTGGGAGGTGTCACCTGTCCTTTCACGGATGGTGCGTCTGTTCTTGTCCCCTTATTCCGAGCGAAACGCCCAAGAGCTGCAGCAGTGGAGAGTCTCCAAAACAGAGTCTTAGTTGGTTGTCCTGCTGCTCATCTCCTCTTCCCCAACAGGTATGGCTGATCCTTCTTTCAGAATTCCAGGAAGAATGCAGACTTTGATTAGATGGTTTTGTTGCCCTTTGCCGGCTTCTATTCCTTGTTCTGCCCTTCCAGGATGATAACTGATTTCTGTTCGTTCTTTCTTTGTGTTTTTGTTTTAATTTTCTCCCCACTGCTAGGGAAATTTGAGTCTGCTTTTGTAGCCCTTCTGTTGTCAATAGATGCTCTATAAATAGGAAGAAAAAAGCTTCAGGCTTTCCCACTTCTCTTGACTTCCTGTGTCATTTGAAACTATTCTCATAGCTCCAAATAGGGCTAGATTAATAATTAAATTGTTATTAAAGTTACATTGCACAAGAGCATACTAATATTTCCTAGGTAATGAACTCCAGCTCTCCAAAGCTCTCTTAAAAACTGTCAGCTTCCCACTCATCCCTGGACCTTTTAAGCAGTTCTCTTGCCGCTTCCTTCTCTGCTTGCCGGATTTTCACCACATTGCAAGGATATTCTCTTAGAAACAGTAGCACTCCTGGCTTTTTGTCCCAGTCTCCGTAATGGAGGGAAACATAAGTTCATTGTCATGCATTGTGTAACTCTGAGGTATTCTCTGCATTGAGCTGGTCAGAGTGGATTTTGGGTTAGGTTGGGGTGAGTGAGAGGTGTGAATAAGCTTTTGTTTCCATCCAGGACTGCCTCCCATCACCTCCTGTCATCCACAAGACTCCCTTCCTTGTGTCTTTGCAGCAGAAAGAGGGATGGTTGATCCGCAAGCTGTGTGCTTGTTGCGGATGAAGTGATGTGCTTCACTCGCAGAGAGAAGAAACAATACATTTATTGATACAAAACAGGTGTTTAACAAAATTTGATGGTAAATGTGACAGAGTCTTAGCAAGATTTGAGATGGCAAGGCACTCTTGGTTATTTACTGCATAGAGGTCAGACAGAACCATTAGGGAGACCCTCCCGTTGAGTCAGGAGGTTCAGAGAGGACCCCCTGGCTTTCCAAACGCCTCCTCAGAGAGGAGTCTGGGTGCAGCTGGATCCGATCCTAGTCCCAGACTCCGTCAACAGTTTATGTCTAAAGGATTATATATGCACAATCAATCCTTTATATCACTTAGCTAAGATTTCAAAGTTTGGCATGCTCTTAGTCACTTACTGAGGATCTGTGGTGGCAAGGAATCTCTGAATGTTGAAGAGTAACCTTGAGAGACATCCCTGCTCCAGGGGAGATCCTGGTGTGCAGCCCCCTGCCGTGCAGGAGAGCTCAATGAGCTCTTGGGCTGTTCACTATTTACGGGGGTGAGATGATTGACCTATAGTCATATTCGCATATCGACCACAGTACCAGTGTTGCTCAAGTTAACCCTTGGCTATTGCGGCGTTATCTGTCTCCCCAGAACCACGTCGAGCTGGGTGCAGCCATCACGACTAGATGCACCCACTGTGACCACCACGGGTGATTATTGCTTGAGCAGGGTTACAGGAGAGAAAGATCAGGTTGACGCCTGGTGGAGAGCACACGGTCACAGTGCTGGTGTCTTAGGTGGCAGCCAGAACTTCATCTGAAGATGCAACGTCTTTTGGTGGCCGTTCAATTTGGCTGGGTTATCTTCTGAAGCTGGCCAAGCAGGTCCCACCGTTTCAGTATCCTCTCTTGAGCCATCCCCTCCTGCTCCATGGAGTGTCCCCGGTAACACTCCAGTGTGGTTAGAGCTCTGCCGTACGCTGGGCTGCGTGGCTGCTGCTCTTGATAGACGCGCTCCAGAAAAATGAGTAGTACACTGTAAATTACTGTCTCGTCTGCTGTGGTGCATGGAGCAGCCCACCTGTTTGGAAAGCAGCCAGCTGGCGTTTATTTTAGCAGATGGGAAAAGCAGAAAGCCACGTGGGGTAGGCAGGGAAGCAATGTTTATCCATTCAGTGGCAAGCACGGCAAAGGGGGGAACCGAGCTCCGAGTTAAACGCGAGAGGGCACGTGTCTTGCGTGGCAAAACCGCGGATCCTGGTGGCTGGGAGGGGAAAGACGGTGGGTCTTGCATGACGGCGGGTGCACTGGCGGTGTTACCTTAGCCCTTGAGGAGCGGGAGCGTGGACCTTTGTCCCAGCTCTGATGTGGGACGCTGACAGCACTGCCTGGCAGCCTCTGGAGAGGAAACTGCCGCTCTCCCAAACCACGCTCTTGCCTGTGGGCACAGTAGGATCACGGTTACAGGCAGCCGCATCGCTGAATAGTGGCCAAATTAGAGTTAATCAAAGGCTGCTGGGTAGTGGACAGGTGTCTGGAATAGCTAGGAAATCAGGCTCTGTACAGAAATGTTAGTGTCCTTTCCAAGGGGGAAAGAGGAGACGCACTCTTAGCAGAATGTACGGACAGATTTTTGATGTTGGGTGTCATTGTCTTTATTATGCACAAGGATCTAAATGCAGCCTTATCTTGACTAGTCTTTTTAGAGGATAACAGGCTATTACTGCTCGCAGTTAATCCAATTACTCTTTTAGGTCAAGGGGGAGTGTTCTGTGCAAATATTTTTGGCAGATCTGACAAAATTTATTCTGTGTGGTTGACCCAAAGAGAACATATTTCAGAATTTTTCAGCAGATAAGAAAGTTTAGAAATTCTAATGCATATTGAAAGAAACATGTTCAAAAGGGCTGCAGGCTTTCAATTTTGATTGCAAGACAATAGTTACTTATTTTTAAAATGAAGCTATTTTACAATGGGAAGTAGTTTCAAATCGGAAAATAAAACCACTATCTAAAATCATCAGTGAAATTCTTGGATGTGGGGTTGAAGGCAGGGTTGTGCAAACCTTAAGAATTAACTTAGAATTAAATGTTCTGCCTAAAGCACATTTTGACAACATCATTTGGGCTCACTTTGTTCCTGGTTCTCTAATAAGGACTTTGTGGAGTGTATAGGAAGGGACTGCGCAGTAACCACCTATGGTCCATCTAAAGCAGGGAGGAGCATTGTCCTGGAGAGGAGAAATCCACCTGTGGATGAACTGGAACAGACTTAAGTGTAGTTTGTTCCCACTTTCTTGGGGGGGAAGGGGTGGCACTCGATGAGCCAGATTGGACGTTATGCTTTGCATGTGCCTGACCAAGCCCCGGGAGTAGGATGGTGACACTCCATCTCCTCCCACAGCCTTTTGCAAGAGGGGATTTCTGTTCACTGCTTCATTTCCATCCAGGAATGAGGCCCCCACAATGGATTAGGATTTGGCAGAAATCTTTGAGGGTGCTTATGCTGGAGCCTCTGCTGTGGCTGCAGCAGTTTGGGGCTGTTTGTATGAGATTCACGCTAGTGTGGTTGGCTGTGGCTGCTGCTGGAGTAACAAAAAATGATCCAAGAAACAAAACCAGTTCTCAATGTGGGATGGGGAACCTTCCCTAGGGGATAGGTCCAGGCTCCTCCTGCCTATGTAAGAGTTGAGGAATCTCTGCCTCTTGTGGGAATCACAGCGGGAGCTAGATAGTTTGCTTTACTGTAAGGATTGTTGCTTGGACATCAATAGTGAATTTTAAATATCCCTGTGATAGTTATGCCATAGGAGTTCATCCTCCCTTTCCCACCAGACACAGGAAAAAGCTCTTAGACCATATACTGTTGAATCCCCAAATCCTCAACTCCTAATAACCAATTGCAATCTAATTTAGATCAGCAGTTTGAAAAATCATTAGTTCAGGTAGTAAAAGCCCTCTCTTGGAGAAGGAATTTGCTTCCCCAAGATTGTAAGTCTCTGAGCTCTTAGAGGCATCTATTGCCCATCTCAAAATTTATGCTCTATTCACACATGCCGTAAAACTGTCCTTTTAATATCAGTTCAAAAATAAGCACAGAGAAATAGTTGCCACAGAGGAAGTTTATAGTATTGGTTTGAGAACAAAAGACCAGGCGCTGCTTCCCGGTAAGAGGAGTGAACGCATTGCACCACCGTGTCGCTGGCAGGCTGTTGTCCATCACGGCTTCTGTCAAGCTGTACCCAGAGTTTTCATTTCGAGCAGAGTTTTAATTTTGAAATATCGTCTAGAGAAACTCAAGGCCAAAGTTATATCTTCCACAAAGTATTTTTGCTGGTTTGTTTTTTAACTTTGAATGAGCTGGTGTGTTTCTAGTGGGATGCCTGGTTTTGGTGGTGTACTGGGGAGAAAGGAGGCGGTCCAGAAATGGCACGTTGTGAATAAAAATTAGAGAATATGGCTGCTTGTATTTCCTACGACATCTGGCTTCGTTGGGAAGACTGCAAGTCAGAGTCAACAAACTTCAAAGTTGGGAGCACAGGGATGCAAGCTGAAAGTAAGGTTTCTGGGTGGCTCAGAAGTTCCGGGGCTGTTTGGTAAGAATAATTCATTGGGATTTTGGCAAAGCTGGATAGGGAGATGGTATGGATGGACTGTGTTGCCATTAGGAGGGTTTGAGTGTATCACAATCCTAGAACAGGATTTTATTTTTTAATTATCTTGTAAGTATTTTTGTGCCCTGAGTTCATTATGTTGTTCGCGCGGCCAGCAAAAGTCACACCTTAACCTGGAATAAATTAGGGAGAAAACAAAGCGCTAATGAAAAGAAGCAAAGGGAATTGTTATGCCTATATACCTGAGAGCTTTTCATCAGCTGTTTCAATGGGGAAAATGTTATTACAGAAAAACACCCCACTTTCTTACTCATTCCCTGTCCTGCAGGCACTTACTTGAAGCAAGTTATTTTGGAGGGGTTTTTTCAGTTGCGTCCCTGTGAGGAGCGGAAAGTGACTTGAATATCCAAATGTTTTCCTTAAACAAGGAACAAACATTTCCTACATAACCCTAAACAGCCTCATGGGCCTGGGTCCCTGCACTCCGGACATTTCTTTCCTTGCTATGGGTGGAGGAGGCAGAAGATGAGGGAGATGCTGGGTGAGCGTCATCATTTTGTTTTGCATCAGAGCCCGGCAGGCTGCAGCGGTGAGGCATGAGCTGCTGCTCTTATTTTTCCAAAAAGAGTTGTACTGGGGGAATGGTTTTTTTTTTTTTACAACTTGCTCGCTTGTGCCAAAGAAGGGGATTTTCTGAACTTTGTGGATGCATGATTTAAGAGGCACTCTAATGCTCTTCATGGCTTGAAGATCTAGTGTAGAGCTAAGACTTTAGTCCTTCTGAAATGCCAGAAATGTAATTTATTGCAAGTATAAGTATCCTGGGGTTCACAGCATGTAAAACTAACCAGACTAAGAAACGTAATGGAACTGAAGGAGGAAGGAGAAAATTCATGTTTTGGGTAATGACCTGAAAGGTCATTCAAGGAGGGAATGGATCCATGGAAGTATACAACTCTAAATTGTATTAAATTGTGTCGTACATACAAGAACAGCAGTCTAACAGGGACGTGGGGATTTTTTTTGCCTGGATAACAATGCATATTTACCCTATGTTTGCTACAGCTTTTAGCTAGCAGAGTTGAAGCCTCTCCATGTAAAAGCTGGGGTGGAAGATGCTTCCTTACAGCTTTATTAAACTCTGAATTCTATCAAAGATTATTCAGTTGGAACCTGAGCCAAGGCCTATGGACAGGGTTGATGTTATGGTTTCTGGCAACTCTGGATGGGACTGAAATGCAGTTGGACATAAAAGAGAGACACAAACCAGCCGAGTGTTTAGCTGGTGTGTTTATAGAAAGTAAACGTTTGAATTTATCTTGAAAAACATGCTGGTGCCGGCAGTCATCCTAAAGATCACTTTCTTCTGTCTCAGTAAGGCTTGTAGGAAAAAAGATTATTTTTTTTTTCCTACTGGCTTGTCAGTAAGTTTTTATTATTGGCATTATTTTATTTAGGGAAAAAAAAAAAAGCTAAGGACTATGCTACAGGCTGATATTTAGCAAGTGGAATGTTTTGACGTAGGAAGCATAACAGTTAGTGCAGCTACTTTGTGCTAACTGCTGTGCAAATTCCTCTCATGTATACACAGTCGCTGTGCTTTTGGTCTCTCCATCAAACTATGAGGGGAAGAAAAAGGTTTGGGGTTTGTTGTGGGTTGGTTTTTTTTAAAGCCATGAAGTGTTTTGTTATCATCTTCCAGCTGAGATAATACACGTTCTTTACTGGTATCTTGATCACCTGCGTGCGTGGATATGAAGTCTTGTCCCTGTTTGACTCACAGGCAGAAGGAAATGTAGACTGAGGAGACGTTTTACCCATGAGGATGGGGAGTGCATTAGCGATTAGCACCTGCTGAAGTATAACCACAGAGACACAGCTGGGTGTCAGAGGCTGGCAGGGTGACGATGTTTCTGCTTTCAGGAAGGTGGCCAAGGCAATACAGATGTGCCTCAATGAAGGTTTCTTCTAACTGCTCTTGAGAACAGCATCCGTGTGATGGAGTGAAGCTGGGCATCTCTTGGACTTCTCATGGGTCTTCTGCTGCTCTTCGTGAGCTTGATGCTGGCTTGTGATTGCTACCCAAATGAGGTGATTTAAAGGTAGCTGGTGTGTCCGTGCATTGCACAGAGAAGTGTAAGCATATCCTAGGTCCTGCGATCTGCAGTCTGTAATGGAGGGAAGAGTTGAGTGAAAACAAAGTCCTCTGCTCCACATAGCACAGTACTGCTTTGGATTTTTGTTAATTCCCTACCATCCACCATTTCTCTTCTACTCTGGTGTACGTGTGATTCTTTCATTAGTGTGTTTTTTTTATCCCGTTAGCAAAATCCTGGTGGTATTTCTCCTTTTTCCGAAGTGCTTCTTCACAATTGTTCAATAATGATCCTCTCATGGCTGTGAACAGATTATTTTTAGTCATCAAAAATGGACATCATCAGGTTTTTAAAGCCTTTTACATTAGATTCTGTGTCATCAAAACTTCCCTGTGGATTGGTTCTTGGGACCTGTAATTGAGGTCCCGTAGCTGTGATTTCAGTGGCTCCATGAGGGTGTCTGGCTGTCGTCATAGCAGGGAAAAGGAGGCACAGGGATCAGGGTGTGATCCTAGTTTTGTAATAAATTCTCAGCTGACTTGAGGCCATTCATCATGTTAAGAAAAGGTTTCTTAAAAAAAGCTGTTCCCTTCAAAGCACTGACATCAATTAAGTTATCCATACATCATTCCAGCATTAAGCTTTTATTAGAGCTGTGGTTCCGGGGATTTGCTCCAGATGTCAGTACTATGATGGTCCTCAAAACCGAGGTTCATTTACCCCTGCCATCCTGGATTCTAGTAACCCAAAGTGCTTTTGTTGATCTCAACCTGTTTTTCACTTTTTGAAGGTGAAATTCTCTTTGTGGCTTATTCAGGTTGAAATAAATCTGGGGTGGAGGGGTGTGTGTGTGATGTGAGTGTATAGGTGACCGGTGAAGGACCAGGACATCTTCTCTACCTGTTTTAGTTAGTGAGCTTGCCCTAGACAGGGGTGGACCTACCTAATGATGTCAAACAACTATTTACCAAACGTGGGATGAATGGAATCAGCCCGCGGACTTGGTCTGCGGATGCTGCATGAGCCCTCTGAGAAATCACAGCCCAGTGCCAAACAGCTCTTGGTGGTGAGAAGAATAGGTCCCTACACCTAACCTCTGGGTAAGCTCTAGCAGCTCCCTCTCCCCAGCAGACCCCGTTTATCAGCTGCTAGCCTGATTTTTTTTGTTTGTTTGACTGAAGCGGCAGTCAGTGCTGAGCTTTGTGGGTCGCTCTCTGAGCTCCCACAGTTGAATGGGACTTCTCAGGAAGGTCTCTGCCTCCCCGAGGGTCGGTGCAAGGACATGCCTTTTGCCCAAATCCGAGGCAGGTTTTGGCAACGGGGACGTGCTCTGCTGCGTGTCAGCCAGCTTGCTGGCAGAAGGTAGCTGTGCGTTTCGCTCCTCTGCTGGCTATTCACGTTTCAGGGCGCGCGTTATCCTTTCTCCCTGTAAATGTCAGAGGGACGCGCCGTAGGGCTCCCTCCCGCACCGCTGACATCAGTGGCACAGCTCGCTGGTGGCTTTACACAGGCGCTTGCAACAGCAGCTTCTGCGTGGTGTCTTTTTGGAGGAGTCGCCCAGCAGGGCTTGTTGGTCTTTGGCTTACCTTGGGTGTTGACCCTTAGTAATTACTCCCAGCAATTGGCCTTCAGTCTCAGGGCTGTCAGTGTGTTTCGTGAACACATACGTACCCTTCAAACGAGCCAAAGTAAACCCAATATTGTTAAGGGAGCAATTGTCTGGCAACCCAGACCTTGTGCTCCATTGACCCACTGCTCTTTTTTTGAACCACTTGTCCTTCCCTATTAGCTCATGCCTCCCTTTTAATGGCACTTGATGTGGATTATTAGTGTGCGCTACCGATGCTGCGTGTAGTCTAATGAAGCAACAACAGCCGAGGTGCAAAGCGTCTCCTGCAGATTAATGAGGTCTTGAAAGAAGGTGACTGCCCACAGTGAAAAGGAAGACTATCAAGTTGAATCACTTATTTATCACCTGGGGATGACTCTTACTAGTACCTTTCTTGATTGGCGAGAAGAAATCTAGTGCATGAAAATGCAAGAGGATCCCCTTTGTTTGAGGGGATCCATGTTTAAATCTGATGTTTTTTTAAAAAGATGATGCATTGGCAGATATTTAGGAAACAGGTAAATTGTTTGAATTACCAGCCAACACTTCTATGTGCATGTAAACATACATAGTGCAGTGTTAGTGTCATCTGTAGTTTTAGACTAGCCTATCAATAGTCATTTTCCTGATTGTTGGAATTTTACTTTCTCAGTCTTTGGATTTTTAAAAATTTTTATTTTATTTTATTTGCTATCAAGTTGAAGGATCTCAGCTTGGTTTTGGCTGGGGTTTTATATCTCTGCATCACACTGTAAATGACTAGCAGTGGTTAGAGACTGTGTTTTGAACAGGCGTTTAATTTTTATTCTTGAGAGATGATCTGTGCCTTAAAGCTGTAAGCTGAGGAATCTCACTGTCTCCGTTATTAAGGCTCCATTTTTTAGATGGTGGAAAAATGTTTCAATTCTTTCTGGTAGTGTGATAGTTTGAGGTAGCTGGAGCTTTCTGTATGCTGTATATTTTATCTTTGTGCTGTTTAATAGTCTGACCCCATTCAGAAAACATTTCAGGCTGCATATCACTTGTATTATTAATGGTGGTATTGATTTATAAGATCAACTTTAAAAAGTGACTTGCTGTTTTACAAGAAAACCATCAAAAGGATTAATGTGCGTTCTCCTTGTACATCTACTCTTTTACCCATTGAAAATTATGACCAAGTCAAATGTCATTGGATTATCATCCTTGCTCTAAGGAACGGTGTATAATTGCATATCCTGATAAAGGCATGTTCTTTTTACTTTGGGGAATAGATACACGGATGTTGCGTTCCCTGCAGATGTGGAAGGATTACTCCCTGATGTTAACGTGGAGATTGTCCGCGGCTGGGCAATAACAGCATGCTTTGTTTGCCTTTTTTCTTAGTTTGCATGCCGAATAGATAGAGGCGCTATAGGAGAATAAAGCAAAGACATAGGAGAGAACCTTGTTGCTTTTTGGAGCAGGGTGTTATTCTACTATTTATTAAAGCTGCATGAAACAATATAAAATGTTGATGTTTATGAGAGAAGCATTGTTTATAAAAGTAAATATTTTCTACCACCGTGACTAAGATACTTTATGCTTGAAGTTTTATTTTCTTTCCTATAAACACTTCTTCCCCTCCTTTCTTTCCCCCACCCTGACAATTATGTAGTTGATTTAATTCTCTAGATTGCTTTCCTCAAGCTCTAACTTGAGTTCATTTTGTTATGTGGTGACCACAGTTATGGATGACGCTCCCCCTGGCACACAGGAGTACATTATGTTACGGCAAGATTCGATCCAATCTGCGGAATTAAAGAAAAAAGAGTCCCCTTTTCGTGCTAAGTGTCACGAAATCTTCTGCTGCCCACTGAAGCAAGTGCACCTCAAAGAGAACACAGAGCCGGAAGGTTTGTGGCACTATGGATCCATGTTCTGTTTGTTTCTATTATTTTTTTTATTTTTCCATGTACGTCCCTAGAGTGTGCTGTGTGTTTCCCAGCCTGTGTCGGTGCGGTGCAACTGATGCAGGAAGCGTGATGCCCTCCGTGTCCCCCCTTTGCTTGCCTGCTCGTGTCTGACTCAGCTATCCCGGGACACGGGAGTATAAGCCATGTACGGTACCATTCTAGACAAGAAGCGACGCTGCTTTTTCTTAAATAAAGTTTGTTTGTTTCAGCTCTCATCATTACACACTGCCCTTTTTTGGCTGCCAAAAGCTGCTTGCTACTTAAACAGCATCAATTCCTAGTTGATTCTTTCCAGTAACTTTTCTGAAGCTGCACTCGGCTGCGAATGTGGCACTTAGACTCAGATTCGGCTTGTCCCCAACACCTTTCACTCCATAAGGCTTCTGCATAGCGCTAGAGAATGCTCATGACAGCTGTACTTCAGCAAAGCAGGACCAAGTTTGTATGTAATGCACGCCCAGTTGCATTTTGGAAAATGAAATGCATGCAGAGCAGAAAAGCACAAGTAGTAGAATGTTTTCCTTTTCAGATAAAGCAAAGGTATGGTCTGTTCTAATGCTGTGTTTACTAATATGAAATTACTAATGAGGTAGCTATATCTTAACTTGTTTGTCTAGTGTGCCTAAAATTAAGGTATTTTAAATTATATTTTTTCATATTTTCTCTTATTGTTCCATGTGTGTTTTGCGTTACTGCCTCATATTCCACGTGGTAAGCCTTCTACTTTTTGCATAAGCTCCAGTATCTGCAGGATAATGCTGCTGCTGGTAGATGTATTTTAAGATAAAATATTCAGGGCTGGATTCCGCCACAACTGAGTCTGCAGGAACAGCAAAGTGAGTGGGTTCGAATCCTTCCTCACAGACGGCTTATATTATTCTCTAATAGCATATATTATTCTCTAATGGGAATCAGTTGCTGAGCTGTCACTATCAGTCCAAAATATTCAGTCAATTGCTTTCTCCTGTTACATACCCCAAATTTTGCATGAATGTTCTTTGTACCACTTCTGGGAGTTCTGCGTCTTTTATTTAAAAAAGTATTTTATTAAAATAGCATTTCTTACACATCTCACCAGAAATACTAAGTATGACACAAACACTGATGGAAGGTGTGGGGAGAAATTTTTTGTTTCAGAGATGATATAACTGAATATTAAAATCAGGGTTTGAAAATACGAAGTCTAATTTTCCTCTCAGTTCTGGGGCTGACTTGAATAGCAGTTGTGATTTTATAATTCTGAATTCAACAAACAAGAAGGAAAGGTGAATCCCATAACGCTCTTCTGGATTAGCAAATAAAATGAATTTCCTATCATCTGTCAGGGTTTGTGTTGTTCATGAGTAAATTTTGAGCCCTGAACTATTAGTGTCAAGCTCCTCTGGGAAGGTGATGACAACTGAGCTATTAGAGGTGCTCAGCATCCACAACAAGTGATAGTGGATGAAATGAAAGGGTTCACGTGGGCCATAAGGAGAAGGACCCTAAACTTGGCATCATTGACTCACGTGCTATATTTCAATCTTTCCTTGTGCTCATGTGTAACTCTAGCAGAAGCTGATGGTCATCTCAGTGGAACTCATACTGGGAGTTGGATTACTCCTGGGGACTAGCTCTTAGCTAGGTCTCATCATTTGCAGTGATTAAATCAACATTTTTACATGGGAATGGCATGTAATGTTCAAGAGGAACAAGGGAAGCGGAGTTGTGTTGCGCCTTTTATCTCCAGAGCAGCGTGAGTCTCCTGGGGGCATGGTTTGGCTCAATGTTGAGGAATTCAGGATCTGCTGGCAGAAGTTTGCAAGGTGCAGGCTCTAAGTGAAGACCTGAGGAGCGTCAATTCTGCTGTATTGTCACCTGGAAGCCAACAGTTGCTCTTCTTAGATGCTCCATAAATCTACGTACCGTCCTTCTCCAACAACAGCTGTGTTACTCCTTCCTCCATGGCATATGGTATTGTTAATCATTCTTACTGAAAGTGTTTAGTTTTAAGAGGAAGGCTTTTCATCTTTTACTGCAGTATACAAGGATGAATGTCTCTTTCCCTTCCCCTTTTTATCCCTCCTCTCCTTCAGGAATTTTGCATGACTAGACAGGGCACAAGAAGCTATGGCCATACTGACTTATCCCACAACCATCTGAGTTGATGGGAATTCATAGGGCTACCCATTTTTATTGTTGCCTGATTTCTATGTGTGTTTCTGTGAAAGATGTTGCCTCTAGCAGGAGAGGGAAAATATATGTTTAGGGGTCCTTTTAATCTGTGTTGCAGCTTAAATTGCCTGGGCTGCGTTGGTCTTTCTTCAAAATTTGCAAATTGCCTGACAGTGGCGTTAGACCCACTGAAAGACTGGTGTGTGTCATCCTCAGTGGTTTGTTGGCATGAAGCTTGAAAAATTTAGAGTGCGAAATAATCTGAATTGCGCTTTCAGTGCAAACGCTAAAACAGTCCACTGAAGTTAACAGCGTGGCTGAAACAAACCCTACCTGACTACCTTCTAGAGTGAACCCAGCAGTTAACAGCTCTACTGCGCTATGAGGGTGAATGAAAATAAAAGTTTAAACCCGTTACTGTAGCATAATTTACATATTTTTGAAGGTAATGGAAAGTATGGCAACTAAGAAGCTATTAGAAAAGCTCTCCAAGTAAAATGTCATAATGGAAGTTTTATGAAAATTGCAGACTTGAAAGACTCTGCAGAGAGCACAAAAATGTACCTTATTTTATCTGCTGAGTAACGGCATGGGAACACATAGTAAATCCTGCATGTTTCTAACTTTTCAACTCTTTGTCTAAATATTTCATTTAGATGATTAATTTCTTCTCTGCACTTTGTAACCACTTTTATACAGGGTTAATGCTTGAGGAATCTCATTTAACACTTTAGAATTTGAACACCCCCTAGGCATGTATGATGATACCAGGTAAAAGATTTTTCATGGCTTTTTGTAGGGCTGCTTGGGAAATATTCTACTATTTGCTGAAAGACTTAAATACCACCTTACTCTGGTGTCTGAACCAGGTGGCCCATGATTCTTGTATCTCAGACCCATTTCTGAAAGCAAGCGAAGGAATGAGAAAATTAGATCCATATTTCCTTAATTAACCTGTATTAATTTCTTGTTCTTTTTTCTGACACACTACCTGCCTGCTTGCAATGTCATTTTTCACAGCACCCATATGCCTCAAACACACCTTAGCAGAATAGGGCCAGGGCCAGTACTTTTGACATCAACCTGGAGGTCGCATCGAATGTCCTTGGTCCAGTAACTCTGCAGCAAAGACAGTCTTTTTCTCAAGTGCTAGATGTAGAAGGAAGGAGGAGAACAATAGGAAATCACAACAATATTATCTTCCCAAAATATGGAAATTCCCATTTTGGGTCCGGTGCCAGCAGGGTGCGGTCTGTCAGTCTGGATGGCAGTTGGGATGGGATGCTGCCTTTCCCAACGCTATGGGAAGCTTTGGTCTAAGTTGAAAGATGAACTGCTGCTTTATTCTGCACCATCCCAGCTTTGCTTTGTCAAAGTCATTCTAGTTTACAACGTCGTGGATCTCTCAAATGCAATAAAACAAGCAGCCCTGACATCCTTACCTGGATGCTGGGTCCTGTGGGCATTGCACATTGTTTACAATTACATCCAAGCAGCAGCAAAATACAGGGTGTTTTTGTAGCTTCCCTCAAGCCAGAAATACATTTCCAGCAGGAGAAGGGCCATCTGAAGTACATTTTGCAGCTATTTGTTCTCTTAAATAGTTTAAACATAAGCTGCTGCTATCTGTATAAAACATGGTTACATAAAAAGAAGTCTGCTCCTGGAAAACTAATTTGAGTTGTATTATTACATCCAGAGGAGGGAATATAATGAGAGAAATGTTTTTTAAAAACACCCATTGGTTAGTCATAGTCATATAATCAAGAGCCTTGGCCTCTTGCCCATAGTTCTGTTTTCACGTGGCGGGTTTTTGCCTTTTTTTTTTTTTTTTTTTGGTTAACATTTAGTCTCCCTCCAGGCATACATGACCTTTTTACACAGAAAAGCAGACAAGCATGGCAAAATATGTATTGGGAGAGGGAAATCTGGGATAGCAGCTGGTAATGAGGAAAGGCAGCTTTCCTCAACCAACAGGAAATCTGATTAGATAGAAAATGTTAAGGATGCTAATGTGAAGCAAGCAGCTTTGCGGTTGTCCTTGACAATGGCTTGTTATCTTCATCCCTGGCAATGGGATGACTGGCAGAGCCAGTCCCGGGGGCGAGGAAAAGGTAGGACATTTAAGCGCAGGATGTGGGAGGCTGGCTCTTCCTCCTACCCCCTGCGCACACGCGGTTTTGTCACCAGCAGAATTTCAGAGCCTTTATGTTGTACTGAATGTCCCTTTGGTGCTCCAAGCGTCGTGTCACCACCAATAGTACTGTTACTTGGCACTCTAATTACACACTTTTCTTCTAGACCAAATCAGTCCTATTAGCCCAGCTCCCTCATTTAATTATGTTGATCTCTGCATTTTAGAAGGGAATAAGAAAGAAGGGGGAGGAGAACCTGTATTTGCAATCATGGAGAACTGTGAGAGGTTTTTTCACTTTATATATTGTTCAGAACTGAAAAAGGCTTTGCATTCCAGGGGGGGATAGTAGAGATGAGCCATACGAAACATAGGTACGTTTCCCTGTGCGGGTCATGTCTGATGCTGAGACCCAGCACGCTCGGCTGTGAGACACCAGCGAGGAGGTTCAGCGTCTGAGCTGTGGGGTATGTTTCAACCTCAGATTTCATCTGGACCAACACCCGCCTGCAAGGAGCTCACCGGTTCATTGAACAGGGGCTCCTACTGAGTTATTTGATCGTATTTAGAAACTTTATCAGGGTTGTGGTCCCTTGATACTAAATTAATCACATTTCCTAATCTTCCATGATGTCTTTCATCAAGTCTTCTGCTTCCAGTGGAAGAATGAAAGTGAAGAATTGCTATCCCATTTGCCAAGGCTTTTGCCACAGGAGTATTTTACCCCTTTCCTGTTGCAGCTGAGCTGTCTGGCCGGGAGTAGTCCATCCCAGGGAGGGAAGGAGGGAGGACTGGCAGTCTGCTATTGCCTGGTGTCAGGCCCTGCAGCCCTCAGTGCTCACATCGCCACTCTTTCCCGCAGCAAAACCTTGTTCTTGACTCGGATTTTGCCTGCACCTTTTTGCTCTTCCTGTGGGGAATGTGAAGCTTTCACCTTGCCTCGCTCCTGAGTCCTGGCACTGGCAAGAAGAAGGAATGAGCAATGCCTGAGCCTTGTCCAACACTAAATGAAAATAAGCTCTAAATCCTGTCTGTCTGGATACACGTGGAGTTGCTGCAGCTATGGGACCGTATCTATAGTGAAGAATGATCTAAAAGGAGTGGCGTAGACCACAAAAGCCAAAGGTCAGAAGCTGCCACTGTTATAATGGCTTTTTTTCCCCCAAAGAGAAGCTGACTTTGACTTGAGTGATTAAGTGATAACCTTATATTTCAGGGCATTGGGAGGCAGTGGTGACAACTGCACTCTTATTTTCTTCAGACACTTAGTACATAAAGCAGAATGGCTCAGTCCTGTAAGTGGCTGAGCCCTCTTGCCCTGATCCTCCAAAGCCTTTAAGCACACGATTAACTTTAAACACGTGAGTGCTCCCAGTGGAGTCAGAGGGGTTGGGGTGTATTCAATGAGCTTACCTGAACACAGCCTGGGCCTGGCTTGGGTTCAGGCTCAGACAGTGCAAATCCAGAGTAATTCCACCAAAAGCCAAGATTTACTTAATATTTACTTGTCTGCAAATGAGATCAGAACCTTCTCATAGAGTTTAATTTGAGTTCTTCTTTTCCCGCTCCCTTAGGAATTTATATGGTCCTTATCACCCCAGCCATTCGTGACTGAACACGCTTGTCCTCACGGCGCTGTTGTGCAGTAGGGAAATTCTAATGGGAATGTTTCCCCATAGAAAGAGGGAAGTGCAGACTTTGACTCTCAAAAGTATGTGGGCATCTCATCAGCATCAGTAACGACTGAGCACTAGGTACTTAACTATTATTTTTGGAAGATTCTGGGGGCCGTGACACTTCTAGCCATGTGGACGTATAACAGAGCTGGGAATTCAACGTTTTTCCATAGATTTAAACGTAGAATCTGAGTGTTTTGTCTTTCTCTTCTCTGCGGCAGCCCGTGCCAACCGAACTGCCAGCTGCCTCCAGCCCTCCCTTCTTCTCGCCTCCCACCACGTGCTTGCGTGTCGAGCCATGCTTCTGCAAGCTCCGCCACCAAACGCCCTCCTTTCTCCCTGTGTAAGTTAAAGAATGGCTCGGCGCTAGGTGAGCCCAGTTCCTGCAGCAGGAAGGGTGGGGGGGCATAGTAAGGGACAGGGGACAGGGGGACAGGAACAGCCAGCCTTGGGTAATGCATGAATGGTGACAGGTTGTCAGGCTCCTATTTTGGCTTTACCCTAAACTGCTATCCTCTACTACTTCTTTCCTTTTCTGCACTTTATTTACTTTACACCTAGCACTTGGCTCTGTGCTGAGTGTTTACACACCCAGGTGTGTGCTGCTTTATAAAAAATATCTCTTTTTAAGGTGGCTGGACATGATTTAAAGAATAAGGTAGTGGTTCACCGCTTACAGTCCTGAGCAGGAGGCATCTAACTGTTGATAAAACATTTCTGTCAGCAGGTACTACAATGATTTCAAAGTGTATATTGAGGAAAGCATTTGAGGTTTTGAAGAAAAGTCACTGAGTGTAGCATTTTGAATGGCTTGCAAATCTCTTTTGTTCCTGAATTCACATGTACCTGCCACCTCCCAGGAAAGAAGGGGAGAGCCTTCCTTAGGGCTTTACTTAGCTCCTGAGAGGCCAGGACATCAGCGTGTTATACAAAGCTCCGATTCCTGCATCCTATTGATTTGCTTTGCTAATTCCTTTTAACTAATATATTTGTGAGGTTATTCCTACCTACCTGGAAAATAGACTTTTTTAAAGATCTCTGGCTCTTGCTGTCAGCTGAATGTGACCTGAAATAAGGATTACAGCTGGAAAATCCTTCTCGCTGTGTATGCACACACCTCTCAGTCTAGAAAATACTGTGCACACCTTAGTCTCTTTGTCAGGCTTAAATCTTTAGAATAACGTAACTGGAGGAAATGAAGATATAATATAAGGAATAAAGGTAGCCCAGGTACACCCTTTCTGACAGAAGAAAGATTTCAAACTTAACTGCTGATTTTCCAGCCTATGCAGACCTGCCTTTCTGGGTGACTGTCCACATGGAGTCATCAAGTGGGTGGTCCCAAGTCTGTAGGTAAAAGATATGCCAGGAAAGGCACTAAGAGCCCTCACAGAACTTTTACCTGCCATCTCACCTGGCCACACGTAACAAATTGGAAACTTAGGTGATTTGTTGAACTGGGTTTTCCTGGTGGGAAAATTCAAAGGTGCAGCTGTAATTGTGAATTGTGGAATTGTAAGCCAAATTTTCGGTCTGTAGCATGGGAGAATTTTAGGTAAGTAATGGTGTTAGGAGAAGTTTTAGTGCTTTTATTTCAAGACAATGGGTTTTAATTCTCAAGCTGGAGCTGGCCTCCCCACTGAACAGGTCATGACAACCTTAAGGCATGTCTTATCTCTTACCTTACCTGTGTACTCTTCAAGGCAAAGCTTTTATCTATGCCTTTTGTTATTTTCCTCTCATCTCAGAATAAATATTCATTTTGGTGACAGGATCTGGCACTTAGCATATCTGAAGTAGGACATTTAGACCACATGAGTCAGACAGATGTTCTTTTCTCATCTCATCTTTAAAGGACTTCGAGAGCTTCAAAGAGTGCTCCTTGTGTGGAGGAAGGCCTTTGTCTTGCTACTTCTTCATTCCACGATTCTCCTGAGAAAGCATCAGACTTTGCTCTTCAGTCTGTCCTCATCTTAAATAAGATGATGTAGCTCTTTATTAATAATGAAGGTTCTTCTTTGTACCTTATGCAACTACATGGTCCGTCATAATTATTGCACAACCCTTTATCAGTGGTAACGTCTGTAGTATTTAAATATTGCCCTTTGGGTTAAGGGCACACCAAATTTTTCATGCTGTTCTAGGTTAGGACAACTGCAGAAACAAGGAGTTGTTAAACTTTTTAGCTGTCACTGGAAAATTGTTTCCTCTCCCAAGGCAATCACTTACAAAAGCATTTAGGCCCATCTACGTGGTGCAGCAGAGCGTACTGCAGAGATCCCCTAGCTACCGTCCCACATCTGTGCAGCCCAGTGCAGCACCACGCAACGGTGTTGGTAATCTCAGGGGTAATTAGCTCAGCTACATCACAGTATTATGTTGAAGCATGTCTACTGTTTCTGGTTCCAGGGTTAGCTCAGCCCATATCTACCTCAGGGATGGAGTGGACTCTCCATTCCATCAGCAGTCTGGGCCTTCAGTAGCTGGTGCCTCTGAACACACAAAACCGGTCAAGGTTCGTCAGAAAGTCTAGCAAACTCCTTACCTCCAGGATTACTGGAAGAAGAACTCAGTGCTGCTTTGAACTCGGTCTGGTCTCCCCGTGCTCCCGCAACTCAGTATTTTTCTCCTGTGCTTCTCCTTGTTCTGGATATTGCTCTGTCGGCGCTGAGGATGCTTTCAGAACAAAGCTGAAGAATTTGCACAGCAGCGCGTTTTAGGTCAAATATGTGGTGGGCACGCTACGCAGTAATGTGGGTTAGTGCTCTTTAATGATTGCATAAGCAGTTAACTTTTGGTGGTAGTACTTTTGTCTCTATTTTTCATTCTTTTTAAAGTGTCCTGACCTGTAAAGCTAAAGAAACTGAAGAAGCTTACCCAGACCTCAGCGAGCACAACACAGGTCCAAAGATTGCAGAAGGCTGGAGTTTTCCTAGAACACTTACGTAAAATTATTGAATGCTTTTTCAGTAGTATCTGAGTGTTTGGGGAAAAGGCAGTGCTCAAACTGTTTCATATTCAGTCTTTTGCCCACTGGTATCTTATCTATAGATTTTTCCTGCTGTGTACGAGTTCTTTGATGTTGCTTATACGCTTTAAAAAAACCCCAGCTTTTGTAGGACAGTGCAGAATATTTGCACATCTTCTTTTAAGACAGCTCTCGTCCTCCAGGACAGGAAGGTGTCCTATCCAGCAACGGTGTTCAGGAGGACTGAAGAGGTGATTGCTGGGTGTTGATCCTCTTTTTGCCTCTTTCTACTATGTATTTGAAAACACTGAGATAGACAGATCTTTTGTTTTCTGAAAGACTGGGATTACAGAAGAGGTAGGTTAAACCCTATAGATTAAAAGGGACATAAACCTGCAAAGGTTTGGACCTGCAGATGTGTATCCAGCACATGGCTGTACATCGTCTTGAAGTGACACGGTGCCCTCATGGATATCATTGGTTTGGAAGCTTTACCAACTTGATTTCAACGTTGTGAAGACAGCTGGGACTGCGGAAAAAGAGTCTGCCGAGGAGATCATCTGCAGGACAAGAACCTGGGACTGCAGTGAAAGCGGTGCTAAGTTTTCTGTCCTTTGAAAAAGGCATTAAGGGCACAAACCACATTTGTGGTGACTGTCAGGCTGTTCTCTAAACCTGCCTTTCTTCTGAGCAGTCGTACAGTTTTTCATTTCTGCAATAGGTGATGCCAAACATGACACTTAATTGCAAGAGCTGTTAAAAATGTAGAGTTTCTTTCAGTTGAGCACCTTTGCTTAATTGGTGCCTGCTCCTGTTTCTCTTACTCTGCAACTCCAGCTTGGTTGAGTCAGTAGATGAAGACCAAGTTTTGCTCTCTTGTTGCTCTTACCTCCAGTAAGTATAATCATTCTCTCATTTCAGACAAGCGGCAACACTGACATCAAATATTGCTAGTGTCTCTCAAATATTGTTAGTAGAAAACGTTCAAGCTTCACACAGGGTGTTTCCTTCTAATGATGAGCCATCAGCATTAACCCAGTAGAGTTCATATGGCTGGCCATTTTATGATAAATTTAGATTAAATACAATGCCAAAAAGAGTAGTAAGCAAAAATTTGAATGGGGCTTACTGCCAAACGCAAGCAAGCATTTTTTTAAATCACTTGGATATTAAATTAGATAAATGTAAAAATGGCAATAAATTTTGCTGGTCTTTGTACTAATAACAAAGGAGCATGTTTAAGAAATCACTATTTTAACTGAAAAGAATTTCATGTAGTGCATTTAATAATATCTGCTGTGAAATGTACAGTCAGTATGATATGATTCTGGATATATAAAAAAATACAGTTCTAGTTATTTGAAAGTTGAGGGAAGCTCTGAGTCAAAACAAGCTTTCCTGCCAGTGTTGAAGAACATATTCTTTATGATATGTAATTGCTATTCAAGTGGAAGTTATATATTCTCTAAAATTCAGATGGATGCTCTGCTTGAAAAATTCCTCTGCCCCTTGATGGTTTCCCTCTGAATAACAGAAATGGATGATATTTCAGATTATTCGTCTGCTAGGTTGCTGAGGCAGCTACCTTCAAGACATGCTGATTAGCCTTGAGGAAGACTAAGCAGATCACTAAAAGGTTCCTGAATTAACATGGACTCCTCTTCTTTAAGAGTGATGGCCTTCTAACCTTAGTCTAACCTAAACATTAGTAGGTTGTTTTCAAGGATGGCAGTTTCTCTTGCAGAGGTTTCTCTTGGCTGCTTGTTCTTTGGCACACTAAGGTACATGCTTTCCTAAGAACGCCTGTTCTTTGTTTAAATAATATTTCCTTCAAATTCAGAATACAGGGGAACATCTTCATGCCATAATGGCAGTAGACACTCAGCTTGTGCAGGCTGGTACCATTGGGAACCCTGAGAACTCTCATGAGTTGACAGGTCATGTTTGCTGAAGACGCTTTTGAAGATAAATGTACTTTTCATGTGCTGAAAAACACTTTTGTTCCCCATTCCTATTAATTTGAATTTGGAAACAAGTTACAGATTAGTGTGGGCTAATCATCACGATGAAAGATGGGTTGAGTAGGGTAGCAAACAATGATAGGAGAATGGGTAAAAAGAGCAGCAAGGAGGAGAGAACAGGTTTTGAACCATAAGGCATCATGGTACTGAGAAGAAGAGACTGAAATGGGAGAAGGTGAGTCCAATGATGGGGAAGGAAAGTCTGCTAGGAGAGTGGTTAAGAGGCTGGTGGTATGGACAGATGATTGGGGTGCTTTTGGATGAACTTACTGGCTGCAGGTGAGATCCAAAATTAAAAAAGAGGGATCCCTGAGTTCCAACAGAGTTAGAAGACTGCTGCACTAGAGAGGAGCTGGAAGCCCCTTCTGGATGGAAACCTGGAAGTGAGAGAATTGACCTGGAGAGGACAGAGATCTCCAAAGAAAAACAGATTAGTTACTCAGCTGCAACTTTGTTTTGAGTAATGTCATCTTTATTCTGCCAACACTACCAGAGAAGCGCACTGTGGTCTCCTTGGGTTCTGCTTCACCCTGTGAAGATCTGACCCCATGAACTGACCAGCCAGATGCACAAAGCACAGCAGCTTCTTCTCTTACTCCATGTTCTCAGCTCTGTACATACCCTTGTGTGCATGAAATTATTTAATAATCTAAACAGCTAGTTCCAGCCACATAAGGAATTGGCCATACCCTCAACTTATGTATATTTAATAAAGTACGTTGGCTTTTGTAGAATGCTGCCAATTTATAGCTGATCAGTGTATTTATGGGCAGATTCTTTAATTTGTGCATACAAATGAAAACACGTGCATAATTATTTATCCAGGAGATTAACTGAGACAAATCACAGGGTAGCACTATGACAATTTGTTCTTGATATAATCTCTCCTATAGCAGAATTTGTACTGCCTCAACAGAATTGAAAAGGTGCCTTTTAAAAACTAATATCTCGAGAGGACATCGTAAGGAGAAACAAGAAAACAAAACCCCACACAACACTCCTGCCAGGTTTTTTTTAGTGGTGTGTTTTGGACTTGGGGTTTTTTTAGGAGTTTTAGTGCCAGCTTTTAAAGTCAGCTTGTTTCCAACAGAACGAAGTTGAGATGGATGCTTGCCGACATTTTTCTTTGTAAGTGCTTGGCCAGACTCTTATTTATGGGTAAAATTGGAATTCAGTCATCCTGGGATGGATGTGGTGAGAGTGGTAGTTGGCTTCAGGTCAACTCACTGTCTGAGCTGTGTAATACATCCCCGAAGATTTCACTCCATGCCTTTGAAAGGCACCAGTGACTTAACTCGGTGTTGCAGAGGAGTTCTATATTTAGCTCTCCTCTCTTACAGGAGCTGTTTTTCCTTCAGGTGCCAAGCTCTCTACCTGCATTCCTTCTTTTATTTCTAGCAATCTTTCTGTATAACCCGTGTTTCGTGAGTCATTCTGTTTCCCTTTGGGTCAGTGTCTGAGCTCAATCTGTTGCTGCTCTAAGGAGTCCATCTCCTCTCTGTTTAGTTCTAGGGAAAGGATTCTGGCTGGGAGAAGGAGGAACTTGGGGAAGGAGAACCCAACAAAATACTGTCAGCTTTTCAGTCTCCTGCAGTTGATGTCTGTGATGAACATTTACTTTTAAGGACACAAATCTGTAGGAATGTGGGGGGTTTTTTTTATAATCTGTAAGTCAAAGTTTATAAGTAAACTCATGCAAATCTAAACTCATGCACCAAAGTTTTCAAGGGACTCCTATTGCTGTAGGTTGGTTTAAAAGGAAACTTTAGTGGAAAGGTTCAGTTGTACTACTTTGATTTAGGATGGGACTCCAGGGAAGGATCAAAACAGATTGGTTCTTGTGGTTGGTAGTTTGAGCAAATTCACAAATAGTTTAGTACTCCTGATGTTCTTTAAAAATCTAGTGGTGACAATGTTGCAGAGTATGGGAGAGTTGAAGTCTGATTTCTCCATCATTGTAATAGCAACACGTGTTATTTCTTGTGTAACATAACTTGTTCAAATTGGCATTGGCCCATTTGAAGTCAATGGATCCTGAAACTACAAAGCAGAGGGATTGCAGGAGTGGAGTGAGCATTGGCTGAGAACCTGGCTAAGACTAAATACTTGAGACTAAATACTCCAGGTTGATTTTGTGCTGCCAAATGTTCTAGGAATCCTCTGCCCCTCTCCATTAAGCTTAGCTGCAATGAAGGTCCTATAAAGAACAAGTGATAATGGCTTTGTCTGCTTCAGCTCCTCCCAATCGCCCTTCTTCTCAGCAGTCTGTGGAAAAACAAATGAGAGGGGAGGTGGGGGAGGAACAAGGAGACATCCATATGCACAAAACTGAGAGATTTTGTCTGGAACGATGTCTTCTGCAGCTTTTAAAAACATCTGTAACATGAGCCTTGAAGATGTAGGAGGGGAGTGCTTTCAAAAAGGGGTTTTATTAGAGGAGAAATATGGTTCACCAAAAAAGGGCTGTGACTGTGCAAATGTGCAATGTGATTGCATGGGTCACATTTCACTATCAACTTTGCATTGCATAAATTGATTACTTCCGTTTAGAGGCTAAATTAAGCCAAGAAAATACTTTCTCCTTTTTTTTTTTTGGTTGCAGTTTCTTTTTCTCTCTCTTTTGTGCTCTCACACTCTTTCGCTCTCTCTTTGACATGCTCTCGCTCTCTCTTTTTGTGTGTCTCTCTCTCTCTCTCTCCTGAGCAGTTGCAGAAGTGTTTACTGAAGTCTTCCCAAGTGGATTTCTCCTTTCACAGTTAATCGAGGTTCCTCACTATAAGCCACCTCATCCTTCATTTTCTGTAATAACAAGACTGGAAGCCAATTTGGGAAATTATCCTAGTTGTCTTGCAAAATTCTTCTAAACCTGTTCCTCTCTCTTAAAGATGGCCCTGAAGACTAATATATCAACATATCATCAGGGTACCTGTCTTCTTCAACAAGACTGCTTGAACTAGTAGAAGATGTGAGAGTTTTTCTAATGTGATAGAGAAAACTATTGGAATGTTAGGACAAGCAGTTTAGGCATGAGTCAGGGCTTTACATGCTGAAAAACTTCAGATATTCAGGAACGGGAATCCATAGCTTGTCTGTCCATCCCAACAAATGAACTAACAGCTCAATGCGTTGTCATGTCCTCTCAGGGTAGCCCTGCGATGCCATTTCACTTGTTCATTTGGTGGCAGGGCGAGGAAGCGCATGCATTATGTTCAATGTAGGCTGAATGGATCCATCTGTTTCTCATGCCGCTTCTGCACAGGACGAATCCATCTTGTTATTTTTAAAAGCCGTGTATGATGTTAGTAGTTGATACAATGGTCTACTACTTTTATTCCCCCCTACCCAAAGATGTCTCTCTCCTTGGAATAAAAAGTACTTTCCCGGGACAAAAGTTCCTACTTTTCTCTAAAAAAAAATAATTTACCCCTGTAGACCAAAATCAGGAAAACCAGTGAAATCTGGTCTCTTTCACTGCTAACAAACAATCGTCTCATAGGTAAAAGGTGTCCAAATTTTATGTTTCCATATGCTTATCTAATCAGTACGTTTGAATTATACTGCATATAAGCAAATGCAGGTAAAGATCTTCTCTAAAGCCTCTTCTGCTCATATCTCTACAGAGTGTGTTCACTTTGACAGTGTTTGGCAGAGAGAAAGGTATCAATGAAAAATACGGTTACTAAGTGCAAGCTATAAGCAAAGGAATGGATAGGAAATTAAAGCGTGTAAGAAAATGAGAGACAGTACTATCCAAAAATCAGTGTAATTCCTGTGTTTAGCAGTGATCGTATTTTCTCCTTGATTGTTGGGTTCATGGACTAAAAGTTAAAGGATTAACAAGCAGAAGCACTAGCAAACATCCATTTCACACGGAAGAGACTGTTGTGCTTGCTGACTTGACTGGCATAGTTTCAGCTTTAAAAGATTCAACGTTTATTGACTGGGTAAGTGACCCTGCAACATTAATTGCTGTTGTCCCAGGACAGTGTATTTCCACTTAAGGATGCCATTTCATTAAAGTAATAGACTTCATTCTTACTCCTACTAGGTCATTCATACGTTTTGATGGTTGGAAGGAGCCTTGCGGTGACCTTAATTATTCTTTTAAGAATGTTACATCACCTTTTGGTTCCCTTTGCACTAAGGGCACATAAAAGTCAGATATAATTGGTTTGCGTGCTTCCTTAATAATTAACAAATACGTGAAGTGGCTTAAGACAGTCTTGAGATTTTTTTTCTGTAACCTCTATACTATAATTAAGTCTATTAGTGTTGAATAATGGGAAAGCCAGGAGTATGTTCTTCTTTCTCATAGTGAATGAAGGAAAATGTCAATGCAGAGATGAGATTAGATCTTCTGCACAGTATGTCAAATTGTTCTTCATGGCAAAATCCCTTGACTAGGACAATTAATGCAGAGGTGTTGTGACTCGGTGTAAAAAGTGCTGAATACTGTGAAGTTTCTAATAAATGCTCTAAGTTCATGTCCTAATTAGGCAATGGTAGGTGGGAATTCAACAAGGAGAAAAGATCTTTCCATGCATGAATCGAGCAGTGTTCTGCATAGAAGAGTATTACGGCAGGAAGCGTGGAATTAACCTCACCCACAAAGCACATTAGTGAGTTTCTACTTGGATTTCAAGTCTGCGAGGATTAGGTTTTTCTGAATTGCAAGTGAGCTGCCATGCGTCGATGCAGAAGTGACGTTAGATCATCTGAATAAGAGAAGCTGTAACATTTCTTCCAGACTGCAGTATTAAGCCCAGCACTTCTTTTGATTCAAATATATCTCTCTGAAAGTAATCTCATCTTCAAGATGCACCATCATCTTGGGTGGTTTCTTTTCTTCTCAAAAGACGAAATTGCTCTGAAAAATGGTTGATGTAATCACCTTCACTTACCATAAAATTTCCTTTGTTTTATCCATATTTTAATTATATTTTCTAGAAACACTAAGTTTTGGTATATTTAAAGAAAAGCATGAAGCTTTTAATTAAAGTGTGCATAGAATAGTGTGGTATGTTAATGGAAAATTGCTTTACAGGGAGTCCTGTAGGAGGGAATTTCTCCAACTGCATTTGCTACAGCTGCAGAGCATCTGTCCAAGGACAATGTGTGCACCAGTGTCATGCAGGGAAAGGGGGGACAGTGGGGGGACACCTGTGGCTTCCCCACTTCCAGGGAAGGTGTGTGCAACCTTTGGGCCAGCTCTGACATTGCCCTTGAAAAGTTCTCCTGAGTTACTAGTCAAGGTTTGGGATGGGTTTTTTTAATGAAGTTTACTCCAAAAGCATTTGGGACCCAGTAGGGAATTATTTCCAGCTAATTCGTGAACCTCAATTTGGAAAATTGTTGTCAGTGGATTTCAAAACACTCATTTGTCTGCAGAGCTCTGTCGGCAGAAGCGATGCGCGAAGAAATGCTTGAGGGGTGGTGTGCTAGGGAGAGTCCTCCCATGCCAAGGCATCTCAAGAGAGACAGACACATAATCTTGCCCTTCAGTCGGCACTGAAGTGCTTTTTGATAACTGAGGGACTGAATAAACCAGACCTGCTCTTGTCTGGAACAAAGCCATTCTTAAATTAAATTTCAAGTATGCGTAACTTTTTATTTCTCCTCTTCCCTTCTCCATTTTAAAAGTGGATAAATGCAGTAGAGGGAATGGGAATCATGAGTGTAAAATTAATGCAGTGAAAATGTTCCTGGAAGTTCTGGAGTCAGAGAGTGAAGGTATCGTCAGGCTTTCCCTAACAGCTTCTCAAACCTGGCGTTTATCTGTCTTATAATTTGAGAATTATCCTGTCTCCAAGGTCATAATCACACTCTCTATGATTACAGACCACCATATCTACAGGGAATGTTATCAGAATACTGTGGCCCTCGAAATCTCCTGTAGGTTTGCCCATGAGAGGCATTTCTTATCTCCTCCAAGCCTCCTGTTTTGGTATTCTCTCTGTGCATCTCCGGCATGTGAAGAAGATTTAGCCTTTGCGTTGCTTTTCTTGCCCCAAGAGAGATCTCCTAAGCAACCAAATTGCATTTAGATCAGCGTTATATAGGATGAACTGGTGGGGAGGGTTGGGGAAAGAGGCAATGTATGTTTCAGATTTAACTGTCTGGTGAATTATGAGTAACTAATCGGAGTGGGGTAATTAAAGGCAGTTAATCAAAGCAGGGAAACGTGTATTTACTAAAGGGTTATTACTGTCTTTGTTATCAAATAGAATTCAAACATTGGCAAATTGCAAGGTGATTCACAATTCATTTTAAAATGCCCAGATTTGAAACCCCAAACCCCTCAATCTGCAACACAATAAAGTTTAAGAAGTTGGCATAAATGAGCATATACCTGTAAGGCTAGAGGAAGGCTGGTAAAGCTAGTGAGCAAGTAAGGAAATTGCCTTGTAAATCCAGTTTAGAAAAGCAATAGGAAATTGTTTTATCAGGGCTCCTAGAGCAGCTGCGTATGCTATGATTGATCTGATCATGTAAAATATTGATCACTGAGAACCTTTAGCTATAAGGAGACAGTACAGGCTAGAGAAATATGCATTAAGTGCATTAATTTCACGTTTCAAAAGGCTGATTACAGAGCAGGAATTCAGGAGGAAGGGAAAAGAAAAATGGGGAAACATTCATGTTTGGCTAGCAGGAGAAATATTACTTGAACCGTTAGATTATTTGGATTGGGACACAATGGCTTTTTGTCACCAAAAAAATGTCTTGATTGATAATATGGAAAAGTAGGTTTTAGTTTTATAAATGGTACTGAATTGAGAGTCAAGCAGATAATGAGAAACAATTTAATCTGATACATGAGGAGGATTAATTTTGAGTACTTGGGTTGTAATAGGGCAGCACAACTCAATGCAGATAAACGGAAGATAATAAGCCTAGGAGTAAAGAACTCCATAGTAAATGACTGTTCAGATAGATGCTGCAGCAAGCTGACTCGTGGGGGAAAAAATGAGAATTTACTGGAGAAAAATTGCCTATTCAGCAGCAAAGCCAGGGAGAGGAAATGGGATATTGAACGGCTGCTGCTGAAGGGGAATAGTAGAGGACTTAAAACACTGAGGTTAGTGCTCACCAGTGCACTGTAATGCTGGCAATGGAAAGGCAGAGTGCCGGTTCCAGAGGGAAATCAACTCACGTGGACAGAAATGGTCCTTGACGTTCAGAAATCTCTACAGAAAATCAAAACCAGGATTTTGAGAGGACCAGAGTGTCTGTAGTTTTGCAGCTTGTTGGCACAAGATGTGTAGATTTTTTTTTTTTCCCCACCAATGCCAGGTGGAAATTTTGATTCATATAATTTGGGGTTCATATGTTCATGAAATTTAGAGCAAAACTGAGGAAGCTGCCAAAGAAAACCTCAACAGAGATTCTTGGGAGGTCAAAGGGAGAAGCCCACGCTGTGGAGCAGAGCTCTCCTGAGAGCTTCAGACTGAGTTGTGGTTGTCCACCCTGGAGAGGAGAAGGCTCCAGGGAGATCTTATACCCGCTTCGAGTATCTGAAGGGGGCCTACAAGAAATCTGGAGAGGAACTTTTTACGAGGGCATATAGTGATAGGACAAGAGCTAGTGGTTTTAAACTGGAAGAGGGGAGAATAGATATTAGGAAGACATTTTTCACCATGAGGAACTGGAACAGGTTGTCCAGGGAAGTTGTGCAGGCTCTATCCCTGGAAGCGTTTAAGGCCAGGTTGGATGAGGCTTTGAGCAACCTGGTCTAGTGGGAGCTGTCCTTGCCCATGGCAGGGACAGATGATGATCTTTAAAGTCCCTTCCAACATAAACCATTCTATGATTCTATGAACTTACCTCTTTGGCATGATGAGAGTGAATCATCTTTATGGCAATGTCTATCTGGGCCAAAGCGCAGAGCGGAAGGAACCAAGGCACAAGGCACAGAAGAGAGAAAAATACAGTTTATGCTACAACGACCTTGTGGGAGCCTTGCTTTTGCAATAAGTTCCTTTACCCTCTCTACTTTCCTGTCATGTTTTGGCCTTCAGTGTTTTTATTTTTCTTCTTGTTTTGGAATGTGATGACTTTATCCAATGTAGGTTTTCTAATACATTCATAGCATGTTATTAGTGCTGTTGTAACCATAATGGATCAGAAGTCAGATGTGCTTTGTAGGAAAATGCAGTGTTTTTAACCCAGACTGAAAGATACTGCTTCTCCTTAAAGTTGTTCCTCACTTCACACCTAAAGAATGCCATAAATGCCCCTTTTTCAGTAGTTCCTTCCACCTGGCAAGACTTCTGTCTCCTTTCCTGACATCGTTTGGTTCTGTTTGCGGCCTCAGCTCAGGACGACTGTGAGGATCATTCTGTGTTTACTTGTGGCAGAAATAAATAGCACAGACCTTGTGTTTACGCACTGCGTAACCAATCTTGAAAGGTTAGCACAGATGACAGAGCCAATTCCATAACTGAGGGGTAAAGAATATGTGTTTTTAGTTAAAACTGAATATATTCTAAACTAGACAGTAAAGCAGAACGGGGTGATAATGTCTATTGCTACTGTAATGTGGTTACGGTAATATCTATTCATGGACTAGTGTTGTCTCATATAACAAAAGCTGTTTTGTTCCCACCCAAAAACACAACAATCTAAGTAGATACTCCCAGGTCTTACTTCTCTGTCAAATAGTAAATCTAGATGAGTGTCAGTTTAAAGCACGTGATTTTCTGTCCATTCTCAGGCTGCTGGTAGGAGATCAATAGCCTTTGTTAGAATGAGGTTTCCTCGCTGTGAGTGCGGTTGGTCCAGTAATTATCCTCTGCATCTTCCTGCGACATACACTCACCAAAAACTTTGGGTTATGTTCTGAAGTTTAACAAGTGTTCTAAAGGCGTCCAACTTACCTTTAAGGATGAAATAGTAAAGGCAAAAGACACGTAAGAAGAGTGTACTAGCCTCTAGGGCTGCTCCAGCATGCCAACTTCACAGCAATTTAATTAGAAAGGCACATAATCAAAGAATGAACATTAATTAAAAATCAATAGTTTCAGCAACTCTTCCTCCGCTGTTAACATATATACTTTTTAAGGTCAAACTCTATGGAATAGTACTGTTATAATGCCTCAGATACCCCAACTGTCAATACTGAAACATGGAAACTCATTTAAATGCACGAGCTGGGACTGGGGCGTAAAGCCACTTGCACATCCTTGTGGGGACAATGTGGCCTTGGCAAAGCTCCCTGCCCACGGAGAGAGGGTGGCCTTTGCTCCTGCTTGCTCCTTGCTGCGTTTGGCCCCAAGGGTGCCTAAAGCTGGTCCTGTTCCTCCTCTGACCCTTGGAGCTGAAAGAGGGACCGTTACTGGCAGACTGGCTTTCCATGGCCCCTTAAGCGACATGATGGTTTAAGCCACACGTGTGAAATGGATGTAGTGTAAGTGCCAATGAGCTGCGATGTAAAGGCTGAGCGTCCTTGTCCTTGACAGTGCTCAAGCTGGGCATGGCACCTTCATTGATTCATGTGGCTCTCAATGCACACACCAGTTTGAATACATGAATGCCCAAGCAGGTTTGCTTATACCCTCTTTTTCTGCTAATTATATTTTTATGGCTTCAGAATTCAAAAGCAAACTTTATTTTTATAAAGCCTTGTGCATGTCTAATGAGAGTCTTGACATGAAAGCTTTCTCCATCCACAGGTACCTTGGGAATCCGGAGAGTGTAGGAGCCCTGCTGCTGTACGGGAGCACTTTTCAATTATGTATTTTTTCAACATGATCTTCTAAATCAGAGTAACCCAGAATGAGTTTAACATGGTCCTATAATTACTAAACCTTGTTCTGCCTTTTCACCTCTTGAATATACAGCTGTGAAGGCATTTTAATAGAAGACTATATGGTAATGTGTTTGATCTTATATGTTAAAATCTCTTATTGCGGCTAAGCATTACCCAGAGGGAACAGAGAAGGTGTGAACCAGCTTGTGGACTGGGGGAGTTTGAGCTTTGTGAATTGGTCTGGTGGTCAGACTGAGAGTCGCTCAGGACCACTTATTCCCTTTGGCGCCCAAACTCCAATCCACTGCCCAATGCTCTGCAAAACTGTTGTGCTGCCTCTCTTTCCAGCAGGAGTATCCTTTCCAAACACTACGTCATGCTTTCTGCAGCCTTGTTGCCAGTTCAGTAGGAGTGATACAGACTTGCCACCAGAGATGTCAAGCTACATGGCCTTCAAGGCTATTCAGTAGTTCTAATTATTGATACAGTCTCATAAATCAAAATTCTGGAGTCCACCGTAAAAGTCTGCCCGTAACCCAAAGGCCGGTGATGAACCCACATACTGATTTGGCAGTGACACAGAGGCACCGGTGATTTCCACAGTCCACGGAAGGTAATGGCTGTAACTGGAAAGTAATTGGTGAGAACAGCGTGTCAGAGCGCGCTGGTGCCCACTGTGCTGCGCCGACTGCGGCAGCTCCACTTGCTCCAAGCTCTTTTCGGAGCCTTGTTGAGCGCCGCTCCCCGACACCAGCACTTCTTTGGCCCTGCAGCACCAAGCGTGTAGCAATTATTCCAATGCTGCGTTATGCAGAGTCAGGAAAATGATTATTACCCAAGGCAATTTTATATACATTACAAATTTCTTTTACAGTTATCAGTTTAAATTAGGACAAAACGCTCTGTGATTCGTGACTTGATCCAAGGCTCCAGCCAAAGAAGCAGAAATGTGAGTGAGGAGGGAGCTGATTTTCTTCGGCGTTGTGCTTTCCGCTTTCGTGCAGCTGTATGGTATGGCCAAGAGATGTAAGTGAAAACAGATATTTTTCTCCTCCGGTGTGTGGAGAAATACTCGCATACTCCTCCGGTGTGTGTTGCGGACAAGGGAGGAAAAAAAGGTGGAGTTGGAAAAATCTAGAAGAGACTCATCAAGGGTGGGTTTTCAGGGTTTAACTTTGGAGCTCCGGCCATGGAGAATTGGTGCCGTTATTACTCTGACACAACAGGCTTGGGGTAAATGTTTCTGCTCACCGAGCTCCAGTTCAAATTTACTGTCATGAAGCATCCATCTCACCGGTCTTCTTGGAACCTTCAGGCCCAGGTAAAAGACTGCAAATCAAGCCTCGCCTTTTTTTTTTTTCCATTCCATAGGTCTAACTTTTTAAGGAAAATTTTGTTTTAAAAGTAATACAATCAACAAGGCCATTTAAATAACAGAATATTCAACAGTTACTAAAGCCTCCTTCAACAGATTTGAGTGCAAGACTGAAAATGAACTGTTATCTTTTCAGTTATACTTACAGAATGCAGATTTGAATTGCAAAAAGGCCATTAAAAATAGCTGGCGCAATTTAAAACAGACTGAGTCAAACTGACAAAGCAGAAAATAACATGAACTAGAGATGCACTTGTGTGCTATATCATGTTAATGATTCTGTTTTCTAAACCAGGAACAGCTCAATAATATATGCTGTTTCCAAACAAACGTATGTTTTATTAAAATAAATTAAGATAGAGAAAAATACAGCAGTGTGGGATGGGAAGGAAAACAATTATTCAGGAAGATTAAACTTGCTATACATCAGAGGCTTGTGGCATGTCCCCACCGGGATTTTGCGTACTGTTTGTTAAGATTTTATCTGCAAATTTTACATCTGGACTCAGTCATTTTGTATGCAAGACCATGAGCATCACACAACAAAGATACAGCACAGGAGGAAACGTTGTCCAAATATTGTACATAGATACTTGCTTAAAAGCTATTCTGGAGTTCCAGTGACCTAACCTTTGAGATTCAAGAGGACAGCAATAGTAGAATAGGAAGAAGCGGGGTCTTATTGTTACATGTTTGGTCTAAAGGCCAGAGTATTTGTATTTTGAGTCGCTTCATGTAAACTGCTCGGGTACAATGGATATTTGAGGAAAGAAGGAAGTGAAATGGCTCATGGCAGCAGCTGTGTTACACTGACAATCAAAGTGACAGCACGTGCCTCTTGTGTCTGGGTGATGTCCCTTCTCCAGGGGCCGGGCTGCGCTGGCATTCCTCGTGGTGAGGCAACGTGTGGTGTGTGTGCTGTTGACTTCTGCAGCCAAAACAGGCTCTGCCTACGATAACACCATAAAGCTTTATAATGCCATATTTCTTATGCAGGCTGATATCCATATGTTATGGGCAGACGTGATGCTGCCTGGCACTGTGATGTGATTGTTCCTTACATCTGCATTTTATTGTACATGATACGCCTGTGAGTGCTGGATGCCCAGAGATCCCCCCTCTGGCTAATCTGTCATGTTCCCTTGACAGCTATTAAACAAGGATTTATCAACATGACTCAAAGATACCTTTCTGGCACTTTTAATATGTAGAAATTTCAATAAGGAAACTCTCTAGCTACTTGCTGATGCAGACCATGCAGCGAAGTCAAACCAGATGTCCTTAGGATAGTTTTGATCCGGCATCTGTTGAAACAACAAAGCTGAGTCTTCAGATGAACTGAAGAGTGTGTCCATACATGGTTGGGTGCATTGGGCCCCATGGTTTCTCTCTGCCTGCCATGGTGGTTGCTAATTTGGCTGTAGCTCAAATCACCCAGTTTGTGGTTAGGAAGAGCTAAGTATATATTACCTGCTGTGTTGCTGGGCTGTATCCTACTCGGGTCCAGCCATGTTGACCAGTTTAGACTGCAGAGGTGGGACCCTGGGGGTCTTGCATGACCAGGTCTCCCAGGGGTGGAGGTACAGGATGCTGGGAATGTTGCTGGTGCAACTCTGGTCTGGAAGTTGGCTTTGAGCCTGAAGTTAACTCTGAAGGTAGACGTTCCCTCATAGTCCCTCAGCTGCAACTGGCTTTGGCCATTGCAAACAGTCACTGCTCGGAGACTTCAGATGTGGGCGGGTGTTAATCTGGGTGACCGGGTGAGGGTTACCATCACTGCGCTTCTGGCCATTGGCAAATGAGTCTGTCTGTAGTTAAAGCTGATGACTGAGACGTGAATTCGATCTCCCTATGACACTGTGTTGGCCAAGGCTGTTTAAGACTGTTCAATTTGGGGTGAGGCATTGGTTTTCTGAACTTTTATGGAAAGTTCTGCTTTTTCCATAAATATATTGAGTTAAAAAAAAAAATAATAATTGAACTGGGTCCTCTAGAAACTGGAGTTCATGTGGGGATAGCTGGGAGGTGGTGTACTTGGGCTTCTGGTATCCATGTGTCTCCATGGAAGTGCCAGTGATCAAAATACCTAGCTGGAGATGAATTGCAGCTGGCTTTTGGCAGGGATTCATACTCAGGTGTTTTACGATTTAAACCACTCTCATAGTATCAAATAGAGTTGGCAGGAGAGAGAAGAGGAGGTATCATTACTGCAGAGCGCATATACTTTTCTTTTTAGTATCTGGAGTAGGTGAATCTCCTTTTCTAGCTGGTATGGTAATTCCTTTATTTACCTATTATTCTCAATGGCGATAAACCTTGCAGAAAACTTTCTGATACTCAGTTGTTGGATATTATACACGTTGTCTCACTGTAGGTGAATAAGGCTGTGCTGGAAAAATTAAAGTCCTGCTTATTTTGAATGTGGTTACGGTATTGTGTTACTGCCTTCAAGGGGCTATGGACTGAACTTCATTTTTCTCTCCTGTTTACCAGCCTTTCCTCCATCTGCTGAGCTTCCAAAGACTCTTCGTCATAGCGTAGCTCTGAGTAGCTCCGCTCCCACCTTGGGGAAGGCAGCCTGGCTGCTGCTTAGTGATAGCAGTCGGGCACCTTGGTGGTTTGGAGAGCTGTGCTCAGGTGCAGGGTAATAGATATCCTCCACATACAGCAACACGGGCAAAATCAGTTAAAAGGATTCCTGCAAAGATAAGTGTATCAACGACTGGGAGGCACTAAGGGAAGAGCTTAGGCAGGTTGTGCTGTTCAGCGTCTGAAAGGAGGAACGAATCTGTACTTCAGTTGTTAGGAGCCAGCTAAGAACCATCACTTAAAAGACAGATAGCACTCACATAGCTCTTTAGGTAATATGCAGGTTCTTAAATGTGTCTCTAAGCTGTTGTTCTGCTAAATTATCCCATCCATAACAATATTTGTAGACAGAGCCATCTATTTTGCTCTACTGGAGTTAATTCTGTAACCTGTGATAAGTATTGTGATAAGTCTGCTATATAATAGAAGATTAATAAAAGCTGAACCAAGAAAATAATAGTAAATATACATCATAGATTCTTGTATAAATGATACTGAAGTGGAGGAAGTTTCAAGCGCAAAGATGCCATCCGATTTATTTAAATTCAATGGAAAGAGAATAAATTAACTGCATTGTTCCTTGTTTTCTAGGAACAAAGAGCAAGTGCAGGGAGGAACCTTGGATCTGTGAGCTTACGGAAGCTGGTTACCTTGCCATGACTTGTTTGTAAGCTCAGCTACAAGTTTTTCACTTGACTGTCATGGGCATTGTGATGGAGCAAAAGTTATTTTAGCCATAAACCTAAATCTGTAACAATGGAGCCAGTTGCTGTGGGCAGTTCTAGACTTGCAGATACAAACCGTGGCAGTCTTCACACCTCTCCCCTGCCAATTGCCTTGGTGGTAAGAGTGTTTCTGGCTGAAGAGCAAAACATTCTTGGGTTTGTTATAAAGATATATGGCAGGGCTGCCAAATTCAGTGCTTGCGTTAGCAGAAATAAAGTAGTAAAAAGCAGAATATCAGAATTAAGTAAAATTTGTAGTATGCACTGCCCAGGCGATTCTGACGAGGATTGGAGATGAGGAAATTTGAAATAAATGTAATAGTAGTTTAAAAGTCATTCAGAAGTAGATTACTCTGAAATGTGATTGCTGAGCTCCCAGTTACGTGCGTTGCCTGTGTGTTCCACTGGTTGAGGGAACACAAGCGTCAAGGTAATACCTTGGCAAAGTACAAAGTGTCAGAGCAGCGTGTTGGTGTGGGCAACAGCAAGCATTATGTTGCCCCAGGCAGCAGTTATTTTATGAGTCAGCTTCAAGAAAAGGAAGAACAGGATATGGTTTTGAAAATAAGAACTTGCTGTAGAACCCAGTAAATCAAAGGTTGTTGTTAATCAGAGACGTGGCAAATAAACCTAACTTTTTTCCCCCCCATCCCTGAGAATTTGGAGTACGCGTGGTGCACATGATCCCCTTTCTCATGTCAGTGGTTTCTACGCGGTATGCCAAAAAGATGGGCATTTCTGATGGGGCTGGGGGGGGTGTGTGTGTGGAATTTCTCTTTCTCTGTTTCTTTTTGTTGCTTAGCAGCTGAGCTGCTGATTGTACACCGAGCATGGCAAGCGCCGTGCGCAGTAGGAATGAAAGCTCTATTTGTCATCTTGATAAATCTTATTTGTAACACTTCTGTAAAGGATGTGACAGATTAGCTGAAGGAGAGATCTGGGGACATAGGGTAGCGCACAAAATTTAATTCTGACTGATTGGATGTCACAATGCAAATGAAGCATGGTCCCACATGCAGCTGCGTTGTCCATTGTTTTGCATATTCTTTGCATTCTCCCTATTGATTAAAAAGATGTTGCTACAGTAGGTGGAACATAGGTTTTCTCAGTGTCTCTCTTCATGTTTTATTGATTGTTCCTGCTTAATAAAAATGATAGTCCTTCCTTATTTCTGAACGGAGCCAGTTGTTTATAGCCTCTACGTATGTATCGGCAGCTTTTGTAACAGCTTAAATTTCACAGCTCTGTAGGTCTTGTTGGCAATGACAGAAATAAGATACATAATTCACTCCTAATAGCTGAGGTAGGTTTTCCCTTAGTCCCCACTGCTACCGCCACATGGAAGTGACAGTGTGGTTGCTCTGGGCCACTGGATCTACAAGCTTTTCCTACCTACAGGTGGCTGGGTAGTCAGTCCCATCACTTACTATGGACACATACTAAGGGTACGACAACTCTTTATTCATTTTCACAGTGTCATCTGTTGGGGTGTAGGCTGAAGGCTTGATGAAACTGAAATGTTTCATGAGTTTTTCCTGATTTTGGTAAAATAGTAATTTAAAAAGAAATCTTGGGGAGGCAGGGGGGGAGAAATCTGTAAATGGAAACCTTTCATTTAGCTATATCCATTGAATACCATTTCCAGGTGCTGGAAATGGAAAATAAAAAACTGAACCTCTACAAAGAGCTACATTTCACCCAAAATTGAGTTAGCAGATACTCTTAGTTTTCCAAACAAAAGGTGAATTTTTTTTTTTCATTAAATTCTTCTAGTCTGTCCATGTTTTGAAATGTTTTGTGAACTGACACATCACACCTTTTCCACTGCGTGTGCTCCAAAGAGGCTTAGAAGAAACAAGATATAAAGGAGGGAAAAGGTGTATGAAACTACAAACTCCTTCCTCTTTCAGCTGAGAGTAGATACGCGTTTCTTTCAGTGGAGTGGGTTCATTAATTTAAGACTCTAGCATGCATAGCCAGAGTGGTGCAAAAAGACCCAGGGTTTTGTCTCTAGTTGTTTGTGTTTTCATCCACAATTTAAGTCAAGTTATTGATGGTAAAAACAATGATTTGTCAGTTTGCAATGCTAATTACCTGTTCAGAGAAGGATCTGTGTCTCAGTCCCTTTGCAGGTCCCAGTTATGAACCTGATTGTGGCTTCTAGGTGTTACCATACTACAAATATTGCATTATTTGAAGAAGGTGATAATTTCATCCCTTCCGAGCCTCGATGTGCAATTTGAAAACAAGTGACTTCTTTTTAGCTGAGTGCTGGGTAGCTGTTGACAATTGTGGCAGTATTTATTTTGCAAAACTTTCACTGCTTCCCTTCCATGCTATTGGTTGTTTAGTGAAATGAGCAGATCACAGAATCCCCGGGGTTGGCAGGGCCCTCTGGAGATCATCCAGGCCAACCCCCCTGCCAGAGCAGGGTCACCCACAGCAGGAGGCACAGGATGGTGTCCAGGCAGGTTGGGAATGTCTCCAGAGTGGGAGACTCGACCACCTCTCTGGGCAGCCTGTGCCAGGGCTCTGCCATCCTCCAAGGAAAGAAGTTCCTCCTCATGTTCAGATGGAACTTCCTATATTTAAGTTTGTGCCCGTTCCCTCTTGTCCTGTCACCGCGCACCACTGAAAAAATACTGGCCCCCTCCTCCCGGCACCCTGCCTTTAAGTATTTGTAAGCATTGATGAGATGACAGTGGAAAGGATGAAGCATGAGCATTGGAGTTCGTCCGTCTAACCCAACTCTTGGGCCACACGGATCATATTTTGTAACAGTGTATGTTTGGTAGCTGAGAATGTTTTTGCTCTTTTTTTTAATGTGCCATGCTGGAGGTGATTCATTCTGTCCACAGTGGGCGTTCCCACTATGGTAGCAGCTTGATCAGCCTGGAAAATTTGGGTGTTTGAATTTGCCATGGGCCACTCCTTATGGCTGTCCAGAAGCAGCAGGCTGAGAGTATCAGCTCTTGGAAAAGTAGCAGTGCAGTAGGGAAAGCGTGTCATGTAATCGGGAGTGTGTTAACTGCAGCCCAGGATACCGGGATTTTATTGATAGCTTTGTCTGTGTTTGGCTGGAGCCCCTTGGACAAGCCAGAGCACTTGCACCCAGGTGGACCTGGGTTTCTTCCCTCCATGGAGGAGCTGGTCTTTGATTAATAACATGGGGTTCCTTGCAAACTGTCTTTTATAACTTAAACTTTATTGAGGTGACTAAAATTTTCACGAGGAAAAGGAATCTCCTGGGTGATTAACCGCAACATTACGAAGAAAATGGTACAAACCATTTTTCATTCTGAGCTGCAGTTTGGAGATGAATGAGTGGTGTTCAGTAAGTAGATTCAGCCTGGTTAAAAGGAAAAAGCTTTGCAGTTCTTTGAAACAGGATGTTTTGGCTTTTTAACTCAAAATTAGATATTGTTCTGAAGCGCTGCAGACTGTGTGAGATGTTGAAAAAACATATTAAAACAAAATGTTCCATTTTGAGGAGGAGGAAATGCTTTATTTGATGTCAAACTCCAAAAATCAGTTACCTGGGAAAGCTGAACGGGCTCAGTTGTGCATGGCATTACGTGGAAACAGAATAGAGGAAAAAAGATGGTATTGCACATTTTTCACATTTTTTGTACTCATTCAGGGTCAGGCATAATTTGGCTCTCAGCATAGCTGTCATTGATTTGTAATCTAATCTTGCTGAGAGCCACTTGTAGGTAATTTTGTAAGTCTGACAACAGGTTTCTGCTTCATATTTTGTATCTGTGAGATTTGTAACTGGACTTTATAAAGACAAGGGGGTAATTTCCATAGTTACTGTGCAACCAAGTTAATTAAACATTTGATTGTAGAGGTGTTGACTTTTTTTTTATCATTTTGCTTTTTTATTTTTAATTTGTGGACATATAGACAGGGAAAACTAGGGCTTAAGAAGTCCTGCTTGTTTACCGTTCAGCTATTTGATCTAGTAAATGAATTGTGGGTGATGCATGGCAGCCAACCTAATATCCAGAAAATTATAGTGACCTTGTTTGGTTTTGGGATGAAAAAGGTAATAAAGTCAGGATATTTTCCCAGGAAACGATTGTGTGAGCTGTGTGCTAGAATTGGTTTTGATTAGCAACTGATTGCAAAGTTAGCTGTAAAAATAATGAAACTGTGGTAATTAAAGAATACATCCATATTTCAAGAAGCAGTTGAGGTAGATGAGCTGAATTACAGGTCGCAGCATAGTAGCAAGGCGTTATTTAAGGAGAGCAGATGAGATAAAGTAGAAAGACTTGTGTAAGGTGGTAGTAGGTGATGGGTTGCCCTGCATGGTGCTGGTGGGTGGGAAATGGTCATTTCATTCAGTGGTGAATGACAGCCAATTTCATTTTTATAATAAGGGAATATTCGATATTCATAAATGCCCTTGGCTTGTGGAGTAGTTTTGTGGCTTTCTGTAGCTGTTTCAAAATGACTGGTCAGCAGGGGCGTGTTTATCCAAGTAACCAATGCTTAATTGGCCCTAGCTAATAAAGCTAATTCAAAGGTAAAAAAAACTTACAGTATTCAGGCCAAGAGGTTAAGAGAATTTTATCGGTAGAGGCAGTGCCTTCAAGCTCCAGCCAAAATTGCATGGTTATTTTGCTGAAGGTGGATGTGGAATGATTAAGAAGGGCTGCGGTTACAGATTTGTTTGGTGGACAGGTCAGGAAGAGTCGTCATGGCTGTCCCTGTGAGACAGGATGGAGGTGACTCCAACCCATGGGTTCTGAGTTTTCCTGCCTTTTTGGCGGGCTGCAGATGCACCAGCCACAGGCTCGGAGAGCTCCAGGCTGGTAAGCTGTTTCTGTGCTTAGGCTTTATTGTGGTTGATGCGGCTGAGATCAAGCAGATGTGCTCTCAGAGGCACCCTGATCCTGCGAATCTGCTCACAGCTCCTGAAGGAAAGGCATCCGTGCTAAACCCTGCCTAGGCGTGCTCAGCAGCATTCAGTCAAATAGCTGTTGGATATTCAGGTGTGTTTTAGCCTCATGTGAAGATCCCTGGTTGGTTTTTGACATTTAAATTCTCTTGGTCAAATCTGAAAATCACACGTGATCTGATGGGATAAATGATTGCTTTGACTAATGGCTACTAATTGTTACACTCATCTGATTGTCCAGTTTTGCCAAGTTTATTTAAAAAAAAAAAAAAACCGATAAAATGTCTAACATCCCACAGATAAAGGATTGTCAGCTGTAGAGCAAAGCAGAAATCTGTTCCCTCGTCACAGCGCACTGGCTCCAGTGCTTATGTCCTACGGTAGAGCTGCAGAAGTGCTGATGACTAAAGAGTGAGTCTTTTAATTGCATTTAGCTATTTAAGCATTACAGATCTTAGCATCCGTCACTGAATTCTCTGGGTGTTTTTCTTCTCATTTTATCCACCAAGTGTAATTAAAATTATTACTGTGAGATGTTCGTCTTAGTCTTGCTTTGTGAAAAATTGATGCTGGTGTCATTGAGGTGTTTTATCTAGTGGTTAGTCAGTGGCTTGCAGAGTAATATTCCCCGTGGGAAGGTTACGTTTACCACAGGTTTCCTGTAGGTTTAATTGCAGCCAAAGATAAAAACAAACACTGGATGCCTCATAGATTGATGGCAAGAGCACGGCAAAACATGGAGTGGAGCATAAGAAAGAATGTGGTTTTAATCTTGCCTCTCAAATTATAGCAAGTAACTGCAGCCTGGTTGTTAAAATACTGTCTTAGCAGCAGCAGAGGTAGGAAAACAGATGTTTTGTATTCTTGGAGCAGCAACAGCACAGGAGATCATCCTTGTACGGTGCTGCACAGAGTCATCCCACAGCTGATGAAGCAGGGTGCAGAGAGGGTCCTGCTTAGTGTGGGTGCCCCGGTCCCCACCTTCTGCCCCGCTGGCTCAAGACAGACAGGGAACTACTGGAGAGAGTCCGGTGGAGGGCTACAAACGTGATTAAGGGACTGGAGCATCTCTGTGATGAGGAAAGGCTGAGAGACCTGGGGCTGTTCAGCCTGGAGAAGAGACTGAGTTGGGATCTCATCGATAACTGAAGGGTGGGTGTCAGGAGGATGGGGCCAGACTCTTCTCAGTGGTGCCCAGTGACAGGACAAGGGGCAGTGGGCACAAACTGGAACACAGAAAATTCCACCTGAACGTGAGGAGGAACTTCTTTCCCTGGAGGGTGGCAGAGCAATGGCACAGGCTGCCCAGAGAGGTGGTGTAGTCTCCCACTCTGGAGACATTCCCAACCTGACTGGACACCATCCTGTGCCACCTGCTGTGGGTGACCCTGCTTGGGCAGGGGGGTTGGACTGGATGATATCTGAAGGGCCCTTCCAAACCCTGCCATTCTGTGATTCCGTGCGGAGAAAGTGCCTAGCTTACTTGTAGGCTCAACCTACTGCTTTAAACTACAGGAGAGCCGGTAATAAATGTTTTCTTGACATTCATTTATTAGCAGACTGTTAAGTGTGACATAACAAGAGCTAAATAGTAATCTGCCTTTCACCTTTATTTTCATCAGTTCTCCAGCTTAAAGTTGAAAAGAGTTGGGAAAACATGTCAGCACTGAATGTGGAGTCAAATATGTAAGATATTCCTGGGTAAAAGAATAGTAGATACAGTCTAATAAAGTGTCTGGTTTGTCCATACCAACCACTTTTCTTCTTCTCAGTGGGGTGAAATATTTGTGCACGTGTCCTATGGCACTTAGCCATTTTTAGTGCGTCGAGTAGGTAGTCAAATTCCCTGTTGACTCCTTTGGCTGGATAGCCAAAAAAGGAGTTACTATTACTGTACATCGGTTGTATGTTGAAGTGGCCACCTTTGTGAGTGACAGCTGCATTGATGCACAGAGTTTGCTCTCATGGATTTTAAATTAAGGAAATAGATGATAAAAATCAGCATCCCACACAATTTCCTCATATGACCTGCTCTGTTCGGTGTTACCTTGTTTTATCCAGCTCGAGTAGTGTTGTTTATCCCATCTTTTGGTTTGCAGGAGCCTAAAAATAGCAGAAAGCCATACCCCCATCAAAGTGATGTGTCATCAGCATTGAGAGAACCCGCACAAAAGAGTAAGACTGCACCATTCCCTGCCCTCTGTCTAGGGCAGTTAAAGCTTGAGTTAACAGAATGAGCTTGGAAGTGTTCCCATTGTTAAGAAAATCCTGTGCTTTCAGACCTTGAAAGGCAGGAAATTCCCCAGTAAATTCCATAGGTCTTGAACTCGCCAGGTTGAGTGCTGAAGGAAGGTGGAATATGGAACCTCCTTCTCATTTCCCATCAGATAGTTTTGCTTATCCTGGCCTAAGCTATTTGGCGATGGAGAATCAGTTCCCAGCCATTTTGGTTATCCAGGGCCCAAACCAGAAAGAATTCTTTGAAGTTAGATATATCCCTTAAGTTTTCCTTAGAATACTAGTTTATGGAGGAGAAGGTTTAATAGGCATCCTATGTTATGCACCAGAAAGCCAGTGGGTGCCTATGGTGGCACTAGTCAGGGTTCCTTGAACAGTCATGAGGGTGAACTTCAGAGGAGGTGGTTTCCTCCTGGGCTGGGTTTAGAGTCGTGTGAAGAGGCAGATCAGCAGCACTGCTGGGTTTGAATATTCCTCCCAGAAATGAAGCCCTGATGGCCACACCAGAGGGCGTGTGTCCCAGCCACGTCAAAGCTGGGATGGAAGGGAAGGAATTGTCACAGGGCAAACTGGAAGCCAGAGCTTTGGCTCCAAAATAGAATTGAATACCAGCTGGAGAGGATGGACCTTTGATTCCAAGAAGGGTGATTGATATAGAAGACAGTATAAGAAGTTGCAGAAAAACTAATTTATAAATACAGTGGGCATGTGCAATAGTACTTAACTGCCATTCATAGTCAATTAATATTTACCCCATTCACTGCCTTCTCCTAGATACAGAGAAAACCGCAAAATGTCGCCTGAATTAACACCTTTCCTCTAATATCTGGCAAAGGGATAAATCCCCTTCTCTACAATAAAGTGTTGAAACTCTGGTAACAAAGTAACAAGCCTATTAAAGTTATTTGCTGCTGACCCAAAGGCACCCCAAATCTAGGGGTGTTTAAACACATGAAGAAGTAAAAAAATGAGACGTATCTCTAGACCACAACTCTACCCTCAGTTACCACTTTTTAAAATTAAAATGAAGCAAATGCTAGAAATCTCTAGATTTCTGAAATATATATTCCAGGGTATGTAGCATATTGTTTTCTTTGTAAAGGAATTGTAAGACAGCCTGGCCCTAGAGACAATCCCACAACAGCCTTATGGGCTGGACAGTAATTTAGTGTAGCACAATCTGTGGTTTGTTTAAGATCCTGACATTAGGGATGATATGTACTTGTCATTATGCTCTTAAAAATAATGCTTGCTCATCTGTGCTTAGAACATCTAGCTGGGAAATTTTCACTGAAAGTTAGCTTCTTTCTGTGTTTTACTGAGATTTTTGATATGTGTGATTATTTTAACACCCAGTTGAGTCTGTGTGCCCACGTTGAAATGCAGATGAGACTTAATGTTTCTGTAAACCAGACACCTTTAAGTCCTGGAAAGCCCCATATCTAAGAAGACCTCTTGGCTGCTGCACTGACTCCCGGATCCTCCATCTTTGAAAACAGGTCTGAGTTTCCATGCTGGAGTCCTCTGAGTTGGCAGTGGACCTGGTGGCATCCGTCTGCGTGGCGTGTCCCCACAAGAGCAGGTTTGCATTGCTCTGGCAGCCTGTGGCTTTCGGGGGCTGTGACCATCTCCTTGTGCTGGTGAGCTGGGAAGCTGCTGGGGCACAAGGCTCACCTTACGCTGAGTTTGGCATGTGGGTGTAGATTTAGGTGCCTGACTTCAAGCACTTCATTTTTCAACAGGACCACAGCTTTTGGAAAAGCCTCTGTGCGATGACAGCTTTTAGGCACTGATGATCGTGACTGTGTTTAAACCAGGAGCTAGGGAAAGGAAGCTTCGTTTCCCATTTCAAATCCCCTAAATCGTTTCTCATGTTTTCGTAAGCAGCCTGTTCTCGGGGAACAGGAAAGCACAGGCTCCTGCACTGCACAGAGAGCATCTCTTCCTGGTCCTCCTCTTTCCCTGCCCCTCCTGGTCTGCGGGGATTTTCCCAGTGTCCCAAACTGAAGATGACATTAGTTGCTCTTTTCATTCCCCCTCTGCTTAACTTAGTCCTTTTTTGTGTTTTGTGTTAGCTCAGCAGAAGCTGTTTGGTGCTCACACAGATGAGCTGCTCAACTGCTGGGAGCTCAGGAGCTTGGGGACTTGCTTTTTCAGAGGAATTCAGAGCTCTCTTGATGGGCTTGTAGTGTCCTTATCAGAGCTATTTGGCTGCTGTTGCTCCTGCTGTTGTTTTAAAATTGCTTTTAGGAAGCTGTTCTTGCTTAGCTATTGATCACAGAGCCGCTTGTATGACAGTGGAGCCCAGAGTAATGTTTTGGAAACAGGTTCTTAGCTGGCTCCTGTCACCTTCTCTTACCAGGTTTGGAGCACTGCAAAATGTGAGTCCAGTTCCAGGGGGTGTCAAGGTAAAATAAAAAGGAACAGTGTGCAAGGTCAGGTGGGTAAATAAGTCAGAAAGGAATATTTCCAAGGATCTGTGAGCCTGCACTGTTCGGTCCAAGCCCTGAAGTCCAAATCTGGTCCAGATTCTTGAACATGCAGCAGTCCTTACGGTCCGGTGACGTTTGCGCAGACAAGGCACTGGCAAATACTTCTCTTGGTTGAATTTGCTCACACCTTCAGCAGGCGTCCAGGTACCCCCCTAAATATCTATATTGAAAAAGCTCATATGACTCATGCCCTAATGCGCAGATAGGGCAGGACTGGATTGTCTCCTGTCTACTTCCCCTGTCTCTGCTGCTGTAGTGCTTACGAGCATGATGTCACTGGAGTCATCTGCCCATTTATTTATGGGTGTCTGAATTCGTCAGTCATTACCATAACATCCAAGAACCAGGGATGGGTGACTCCCACCTCTCTGCCTATGTCTGACAGATTTCTCCCAGCCCATCGACGTAAAAGCTAACTACTTGAAAGGCCGGTGTGTCCTTTTGGATCTCCAAGGTCACTGAACCTGAATATCTGCGGGAATTGTCTTCCGAGCGCTGCAGCTTAGAGCCAGGGATGCTTAGAGCAGGAATGCTAATGCCTGGCATAAGGAGAGGGATGGGATTTTTACGCTGCTGTGTGCCGTGGGTCCACTGCAGAGCACGAAATATGCTCTCAGGTTTTTCCCTTGTTTGTTTTTCTAGTGCTGCTGACTGACTGCTGGGATGCTGTTCCCTGAAGCCCCGCTTCCAACTTTTCCTCCTTGTCTCTGCAAAGAGAATTAAACGGGCGCAGGACTCCCTCTAATGCTGAAATGTGGGGTTAGAGCTCTCGCCGCTGCAGCTGAGCACTTGGTTACATAGATGTTCAATTAAAAAATTGTAATTAAATTAAATTACTTTGTTTTACAGCTGCTTCTTTGCAAAGGAAATGGAGGTGGGAATGTTTAACGATGCAGGGTCAGATTCGGAGTTTATGAGTTGGAAGCCAGAGGAACAGCACAGAAGATATCACTAAGTAACTGGTTTCCAGGCTCTGTCCCCAAAAATGAATGTGGGTGCTTCCTCCTGGAGCACTGGGGCTCTGAAGTGCTGCAGTGGGAGGGTCTTGGAGCCCCAGATGCATGGTGAGAGTTGTGGCACCCACATCACTTAAGCCCTATGCAATATTATTTCCAACCTCTCAAGTACCCTCCCCAGTGTATGAAGCGTGTCCCAGTCTGGCTTGTGGCAGAGGATACAGGTAGCTTTTTTGGGTCATTTCTGGAGGCGGGCTGCCACCAGGGAACCTGCATCTGTGTGAGATCCCTTGGGAGTGAGCAAAGCTCAAGGGGGCTCTGGAAGTATGGCTGAAACTTGCGGTTGTCACCCTCTGTCAAAGGCCTCTGACCATGAGCATTGCCTGAATGTGGGACCTCATGGCCAAAAACCAAGTTGGAGCCTCTGTTGCTTGTTAAAGAGCAGGCAAGAAGGAGATACCACAGGGTACAACGACCTATGATATGTGCATCCAAAGATGGGATTGTTGGACAAACCTTTCTCCTATAGCTGTGCCGATGTCCTCTGGGATGTGCTTGTTCTGTGGATGGAGAAAGGGCATCTATTTCTGGGACCATCAGCCAGAGATGTTTAATGAGCAGGAGATTTGTCCAACGGAATTACATGGCCCATTTCCCTTAATATCTGTTTATACCTAGACCAGACTGGTAAGGGCAAAACTGTTTCATGTAAAATTGGGATGTTTTAAAATTTGGTTCTATTCAGATCTGGAACAAAATGTAAGATAATACAATTCTCCAAGGGAATGAATCCGTTGGGTTTGGGACCTAGAGCCTGATGGTTTGAGGCTGAGGGTATCTGGGATATTAATCTGGGGCCAGGTGCTCAAAAGACTTCAAAGAAAGAAAATAGTGAAGAAAACCGCTGCGTTTGCTGATGGTAGGGCTTGACTGGTAATTCGGCGAGCTGAAGTTTCTCTGCCGAGGATTATTCTAATTACAGATTAGTGGTGTCCCTGAAATCTCCTGATTTATTCACCACCATCTTCCCTTTGGCAGCTCTGCAGGCAGTGAAATGTAGCATCATACTGACCTGGGCTGAATTTAGCCAGGTTATGAACTCTGGGGAGTTTGTGGATTTATTTTTCCTTTGGCTCAAGATTAAGTACGAATGCAGTTATTGAGAAATGTGCTGATTTCAGAGTCGGTCATAATAGGACTAGGTGGAAAGTGGTAGCAGTGGTTTTGCAGAAACTCTCCGCTGGCATTCCCCTGGTACAGAATATGTCATGGGGAAAAAAATTATGAAATAGCCTCCTCTAGTGGCAAATGTTTTATTGACATTTTTTTGGAGTTCTGGACTCATGCTTTTTTTTCCTAATGAGGAAAATAGGCCAGATTGATGCCTGCAAAATAAGTGGTGAGAGTTAGGGTTTTTTTTGTCTGATAGAGGTTTATGCTCATACTTCTGGTAAAGACACCCAGCATCTTTTATTAACAAACCTCGTCCTGTGGGATCAGTTCCCCATCTGGATATAAGCGTAATGCTGGGACACTGTATAGAATAATGAAAAGGAAGGCCTGATGGATGATAGTGGCCCATAAGAGCCCATTTAACCTATTCATGTTTTTCGCTCTCACTTCTCTAGTAGTGTTCAGTGCAGCATCTTGCCTGTGGAATGGAAACTTGGGCCAAAAATATTCAATTATGTGCTTTGATCAAACTTTTTCAAGGCATGAATTTCCATGGCAAGGATGGAGACTCCCTCTCATTTATACCTGTGCAAATGCAGTACAACTTACGTGTCTTCACATCAGGAATTCCCAGATATAAACACGATCTGAGTCCTCTTGCAAAGTGTTTTGCTTTTCTTGACGTGCACACAGGGAACTTGAGGCTGACTTTCCAAACAGCACATCCAACTCATGATCAGGGACAACCACTCACCCTTCTCTGTCCAGGGTTTAGGTCAATATTTTCAGTAGGTTTTTTTTTTATATGTTATCACAGGAAAATAAAATAATGACGATTTGCACTGTTATAAAATATCAGCAGAAATGAAGGATAAAATCTAAAGGATTAGACCCAACCCCAAGTTTGTGTCAAATTAAATGACTTTCAACCCATTATTTGCCTCTGGTAAACAGTGAAATCATTCTTTTATTAGAGCTAATGTATTTAATCATCATAAATGAAATTACTTTTAGGAGCAGTGATGTGTGTATTGATTTTGGCTGTAAAGGCTTGCAGGCTGCTGAGAGAAGAGCTTTCCTCGCGAGCTGCGTTTGCGCAGAGCGTTCACAGACAGCACGGGTCATGCAGAATTAGAGGAGTCGGAACGGGTCGGACTTGGCAAGAGGCGCCACCATTCCAAAAGCATCTGCTCACTACGGAACACCGCAGCCACTGTGGTTGGGCTGCCTGCCGTTTGGCCAGGACGGGGCTTTGGGTACTTCAGGCTCAACTCTGACCTGGACCCGGTTCTTTTGGGATTTGCCGAGGTAGGGAGGTAATGATCACCAGACTCGGCTCATCTGGGCTGCTGGTGCCTGGTCTCGGAGGGATGGAGATGGATTCTGTCCATCTCCTCATCCCTGACATCTGCCCGCTGTTGTCTTGCAGTTGTTCCAACGTGATTCTCGGCGGGGTTCCTCAAAACCACTTTAGGGAGTTCGATCCATGTGTGTCAGGGAAATGCAATGGGTTTTATGCTCCCAGTTCTCCTAGGTGTTTTTGCAAACCCCATCACAACCACGTGTGTGGCATCCAGCTCTCTTCCCTCAACAGGCAAGCTTGTGGGAGGTTAGTCTGGCTTTTGGTCTGTAGTGATAAATAGGGAAAACGCTCCTTTTAGCTTTAAGAATTTCTCTGCAGCACCTGGAGTACCAGATACAAGTAGGATCATGCTGTCATGAGGGCTCGGATTAGATATTTGCTGTGTTTTCTTTCCCATGTTTGGCGAGTAAGTAGAAACTGTGTTTGAGTTAGACGTTTGCCGCTGTGCTCGGAGTTTGCTTTCCAGGTGTCAGAAGGATGTCATCCCACAGGGCTCGCATAAATACACAGGCGGCTGCAAGAATACTTGTAGCTCTTTTGTTGGTTGGGGTTTTTTTTTAATGTTTGCTCTGTGTTTATCAGCATTTGCCCACATTGTGCATGTGTCTTTCCTGGGAGTACGATGAGAGCCAAGCAAGGAGCAGGGGCTTTATTCCGAGCTGCTGCACAATCATCCTGCCAAAAGCCGCTGCAAACACATGGGGTTGCCAGTGCCTGCCTGGGTGCGGGGCTGCGGCGGGGCTGTAAGGCAGCATGAGCCGGTATCTGATGCATATTCACCTCATTTCCCTCCTATATCAGAGATGGAAATGATTCAAGATCACTGTCCTCGAGTGTGGCAGCGCACAGGTACTGTGCTCTCTTCTCTCTTTGGGAATGCTTGAGAAAGCATCTGTCTGCTCGTTAACGGTAACGCTGCTAGACCCGAGATAGGACAAGAGGAAATGGCCTCAAGTTGTGCCAGGGGAGGTTTAGGTTGGATATTGGGAAAAGCTTCTTTACCGAAAGGGTTATCAAGCTTTGGAACAGTCTGCCCAGGGAGGTGGTGGAATCGCCGTCCCTGGAGGTATTTAAAAGCCGGGCAGACGTGGTGCTGAGGGACATGGGTTAGGGGTGGTTTTGGCATAGGTTTATGGTTGGACTTGATGATCTTGAAGGTCTCTTCCAACCCAAGTGATTCTATCCTGTCCTGTCCTATCCTATCCTATCCTATCCGGCCGGCGCGCCACCACGCTGTGCCAAGTAGACTTGGCCTTTAGGTTTTTCGCCAAGGGGCTGAGTCCTGGTAGGAAATATTTACTTTCCCACCTGCAGCCGCAAAGTGCCGTGGCACAAGATATCAGATGGCCCTGGCAGGGCGGCGCCGGTGACATCCTGGCCCTGTACAACATGTGGGACAACACAAACAAGGGACGTTGATTTCAGGATAAGAAAATAGATGTTACTTTTGATTTCACTTTGCTTCGCAACTTTCCTGAAATGTTCTGAATAGAATATACAATGAACGTTGTATTCCAAATAGCGTAGAGTAGCTTAAAAAGTTTAGGCTAGTCCCTATTCTGTCCTTCCTACTTTATTCTCATGGCGCAAGAGCGGGGCATGGCAAGCTTTTTGCCAGGTAACAAAATGGCTCTCAGATGTCACTGTTTTCAATTCCATGCCCGACTGTGAGCCCTGCTGTTGCAATCGAGCTTCCGTTGGGCTCAGGAACTTGTCCTAAGTGCTGGAAATGGTCGGGACAATTTCTGACACTCGGGAGTTTGCAGCTGTTTTGGTTTCATACGCTGAAAAATCTGAATTTAAAAGGTGCCCTTTCTGTTAAGACACTGTTTTAATTGCAGAACGCTTTGTAAACGTTGTGTGTGGACATGAACTGCCGTTGGCAGATGTTGGCAACTGCCGGGCTGCTCATCGCTTTTTGCAGCCTTACAACCAGCGCTTAACCCCAGGTGCCTGTGGGAACATGCAGGGTCCTTCCAGAAAAATGCTGCATTCTGCTCCCTGGGATTGTACCACCAGGTGGCAGATGAAGCCAAGGAAAGAAAGTGCAAGTGCTGCCCTGACTTCACAGCGCTTCCCTTTAGCAAGTAGAAACGGAAACGTTCCCTGCATCGCAATATTAAATAGTTTGACACTTTAAGGGGCTTGTTCCTTATTTTGGATTTGAGAGGGTAGTAAAATCAGGTCGAAAAGAGAGGGAAAAAAAGAATGGGATGGAATCACAGATTCTTCTATGCAATATACAAATAAACGATATTTTTACTGATCTGAAATACATATAAGATAGGATGAATTGAGTCACTTTGTTCTGGGGCTAAAATTTAAACAGCTGGATGACTCTATGAAAATATAATGATCACTAATACAAAAACAGTCTATGCAGAGCGACAGGCTCTAGAACCCCAAATGGGGGTTCTGTCTGGCTGAGAGGCACTTCAGAGCACTCTCTTCTCCTTATTCCCCCTTCTCCAAGGAGGTGGGAGCCTCGTCTGTATTTCCCTGGAAGGTTTCTGCTGCAGCTGCCGTTCAACCCTGCCTGGCGTTGCTGCGGGACTGCTGAGTCGGCAGCGCTGCACTTGCTTGTCTCCCTCGGTTTGCATTTGAGATCCTTTGGTCCCAGCAGCAGAACTGGAGCCTCAGCTTTCATCCTCCTCCTGCCAGCCAGGGATTTTGTTGTTGGATTCCAGGGAATAAGGTCAAGCCTGACTGTTGGGTGTTCGTTTTTTTCTGGGCGAGATCAGTTCAAAACTGCAAAGTAGAATGAATTGAAATAGGAATGCCTAAAAGTTTGCAAGATTATGAATCTGATCCCACGTTGCGGCCATGGAAAAGGGTTATTTTTCTGCCACAGCAGAGCAACAACATGTGTCATTTCTCTTGTACCCACGGTAGCTTCTTTGGATGTGCTTGGGCCCCTGTTTCGGCACGGATCGTTGCGTAGATGTGAACCAGACAAAGCGTGTGTGGTGTGGGGAGCATGCACAGCAGGTAGGGCACCATGCCAGTAGCGTGGCCGTGTTTTCTGGGAGGAGGGTGCTTGACACAGTCCATGCTGCACTATCCCCGTACTGACCAGCAAGCTAACACGGGCCCGCAAATCCTACTGGGACCTGCCAAGGCATCTCTTCCGCTCACTTGGAAAAGCGAGTAGGTGGGACACATAAAACTCTGGCTAAACCGATCAAATTGTGCCTTAAAGGGACAGGGTTTGACTCATTACTGTCTCTTTTGGAAGGTTAATTGGAGTTTTCCTCTTTGGGCCGTTAGGAAGGTAAATGCCCTCTGCGAGCCATCTTTTCTCCTTTCTCTTAGTTGTTTACTCATCAGTCATCCGTAGTTTTTATAACATGGCAGTCTCCAGGGAGCACTTCTTAGCAAACAGCAGCTTGATTTTTATTGATACATAAGGAAAAAAAAAAAAGAAGTATAAAATGGCTGGTTTGTTACAAATTCTACTTTTAGTGCCTTTGCTGCAGGCCCTACACTACGCTATAAAGTTGCTTTTTTAAACTGACGCCCCACAGAGATAACTGGTAGTCTAGTTAGAGGTAAGGTCTTAGCTGGTCTAAACGCAGGGGAATCAGAGGAGTTGCGTTCCTTTACGCCGGGTGGTTCCAGGCATAGCATGTAACAGACATAAAGTGACCAAAACGAAGCAGAGATTAGACACGAGCTGGGTGGTTGGTTTTTTTTTCTTTTCTTAATAAAAACAAGAAAAGAAGTTAATACGCAATGAATAACTAGATGGCAATAAAGATTAGCTGGACACAGGTTTATGTTCTCAATATACAACTCCAGTTTTATTGTAAAACTGTAAGAATGATTCTGAATCGCTTAAGCCATTCTTGAGGTAGCTGAAGAGCACAGAATATTTTATTTTAATAAGAACTGTGTAAATTTTAGGGAGTTGTCATTACCAATTCACGTAGGCTTGGGGAAAGGGAGTTAAATGCGGTGGTGCTTGTGGAAAAAGAACTACGGTTACAAGCAGGTTAACCTTGTTTATAACTGCGAGGCAGTAAGCAATGCCACGGCGGGCTTTTGACTGCCTGTCAATAATTGACACGGGTGACAAAACCTCTCGACTCAAGGGCAGTTGTTGGAAATCAACAGAACGCAGCAGGCGATTAGGATGGGCTTGAGTACGTTGTTCCACATGGGTTTTCGACTTCTTTTTGTGAAAATGGTGCCATTTCCAAGTGGGTAGGTCTCAGGATTAACTTCATTTTTCACCCCACCGCAGTTCTCTTGGTGTGGTACTGTTTGTTTCTAGCAGCAACAATTAAGGATGTTTTAAATAGTTCAGTGTATTCGGATATCAGCAATATTCCCAGCTTGATTATAAGCAACCGTGACATAATAAACAGTGAATATTCTGAAACTGTGCGGTTCACAGCATGATTTGCTTCTGCATCCTTTTCTTGTGAATTCCAAGTGCGTAAACATTAATGCGTTAGTTAACACTGAAACATTGTTTTGGGAAAATTATTTATTAGTAGTAAATTGGCGTGCTTTGCCTTTCAGGTCTAGATTCAGCAAAACATAAATGTTGAAACACGTTAAAGTGCTTCAGGGTTGGCAGATCTCATTTTAGTACCTCAAGTCCAGCATCTGGACAATGTTTACTTGTCTGTGACTTTAAGAGTCTGATCCTTCGCATGTCTCGTGCATTAGCAAGTGGTTGTGTCAGAGGAATTAAGAAGTTACTGCTCCTCAGCTGGAGTGTGGTGATTTTCCTCCTGGTACAGTTTGGTATGTGCTGGTTGCGGGTCCATCGCACCGCAAAATAAAGCCAGCTCACACACACGTGACTTGTAATTGTGGCTCGGAGGGAGTGGTAACTCCTGGTGAAGAGGCAGAGCCTTTTTAAATAGCTCTTCTCTACTACTTGTAATTCTATGACTCCACAATGACCAAATCACACTAAGAGACAGTATTTGACTTTGAAATCTGACTCTGCTTCTAAATTGCCTAAATCTCATTACTTTCATAATATGTGAGCGTGGGCTTAACTTGCTGTGCTGAAGAAGGAGGAGTTAAACAAGGTCTCAGTCAAGTTCAGCAACAGAAAATTCAAATCCAGCCCTGGATTAATACAACTGAAGTGTGAGTGTAGTCAGGTTTTGGACCACAGTCTTTGCAGTGCTGTACATCTTCAGAACCCAATCTCAGCGCTTTTTTCACTTGTCAAAATTGCATTAGGAGTAGCTGGTTAGGTTGACCCCAACTAGAATTTTTTCAATGCTTTTCACTAAATCCAAATACCAAACCGTGAGCTTTTCTGAAATGCAGAGGTGAATCTTAAAAATTTCAAAAGGTAATTATTTCAGAATTGTTAGCATATGTAATTCTTCTAAGTGCTTTTTATACTTGTAACATTTATGGTACCTCAGTAATGCAACTTATTTAAAGCAGAAGGAAAGTGTGGTACTTATTCTACCTCATGAATATTGTTGAGCTATTCATATTGCAAAACGCCTTAGAATAAAGGGTATCAACTAAACCAAGCACCAGGCTCCTCTGGCTGGCGTAATGTGCTACAGTATCCTGTTACAGGCATTCTTTGTAATTCTAGGAGGCAGAAAATAGAATTTGACGCTCAAAAATAATAAGTTTAAGTAAATCATGTAGGAGAAATGTACATTTATGTCCAAGAAATGGTCAGATGTTGCCAGAACAATACAGCTACATTATGAATCTTTAATGATCTCTGAAAGTCATAATGGTCTGTCACTAATGCCCATTAATGATCTCTCTATACCGCGAGTATGGGCTTGATGTTTCTGGCCAGTACCTTAGAGAATACTTTAAATATGCCTTAAACTTTCTCTGATCTACTCCCTGTGTGTCTGCTCCAAATGTAGACTGCAATTGTCTGGGTAGGAGCAGCTTGTAAGGCAGCATGGCTTTGGGGTTAAGAAAGTCTTATTCAGGTAAGATGTATTTAAGCAATATTTTTACAGGAAAAAATGAGAAGGTATTTCCTGGCAACTAAGCCTCTGTAGAGATGATAAACTGTATAAGGAAATTAAAGCTTAATATTTATTAATATTAAGAATGTGGTTGTTCTGTGACTTCATGAATTGTTTTTGATAACTCTAAAAATCCGCTATTTAAGAGAGAAAAAAGGAAGCGTTACTGTTAATTCCTAGTGATTGGAACTGTAAATATACTAAATATGCTGCTGAACTGGCAAATTTGTCCTGTTTGAATGTGTATTTCAAATGTCGCACAGGTTGATTTCATGGCCTTTTAAACATCCGTGCCACATATTTAGTTAATTTTTGTACCCAAGCTTTTTGTCAGGTATAAAGCTTGCTTTAAAGAAAAAAATAACAATGATTCCAGTTCTGTTCTAATTGCCTTTCATGAGGGTACTGTGCCTAACCTTAACTGAAGATGATCTTGTAATGTTGTTAATAACTGGAAAACATTTTTAATACAAAACCATCGGCATTTCTCTGTTCTTTTGCAAATGTTTTAGCTAAAGGATTCTGATGGCATAATTTATTTTTCTTTAATAATGAAAAAGTATGTTTTCTGCATTTGGTATGTGAAATGATCAGATTGCTGTAAGAACCAACGCCCTGCGGCTAGAAGAGAAAAACAAATCCAAGGACTCTTGGAAAATGCCCCAATACCAAACAATAATCTGATCGGCAGTGTGTAGAGAGAGTCAGATATTAACCGTGAGAGTCAGATATTAACTCTCTGGGTCATATATCATTCTTTATTAGAAATAACTCAGCATGTTTGGTAAACAACTTTTATGACATTGCACACGGCAGCCATGGTTTTTTTTCTCTTCAAAATGAATATAGTAAATCTAAGTATAGTAAAGCATAAAATGTGAAGTGAGCAGTCTGCAATATTTCTGGCATGTTAAAAATGCGTTTACAAAATATGATGGCTTATTATGAAATCCAGATGATTAACGACTAAATGCCTGCCTCTTTCGCAAATGCGGGAAGTTTTTATAGCACGGTAGCGGTAAAGATGTAGGGGCTTGGAAACCGTCAAAAGACTTTGCTCTAGGTTAGCTTTTGGGGAGCACATTGCCTAGCCACAATATACGAAAGAGAAGGTGGCGGGACGGTGATGGACCTTGATGTTGGGTTGTAAATCCGGTGTGGAGGCCCGGGGACTCGTGGAGGGAGCCGGGAGGTGTGCGGGCAGAGCGGGGCGGGATGCGGATCAGGATGCGGATCAGCACCGCGGACAGCGCCCGCCACCCCCGGGTGACAGAGCCCCGGGTGGCAGCGTCCTGGGTGGCCGCGTCCTGGGGCCCCACCAAGAGGGAAGGACACTCCACCGAGCTCCAGGTAAATATAACAAGGCAGCGTTAAATGCAGAATCACAGCGGCTCTCCCTGCTTGCCCGATCCCTGCGCTTTCAAGTTCGCTGTTAATTAACAGCCGGCGGCACCCCGCGTACGTTGGTTGTAATTAAATATCGCCAGTGATCGAAACAAAACTGGAAAAGAAAGCGAATGACCTTGCTGGGGCAGTTACAAGAACTAACCCTAGGTGTCCCTCTTGTTTCTGGTTTTAGCAGTAATTTTATACGTTTGGTTTTTTGACTGAAAGTACTGGAAGTCTGTCCCATTTGTTTGGTTTGCAACTGTTTACAAATTAATGTTCTACAGCCTGCTTCCTGTACAGGAAACGCTATATTTTGCTGAAAGCCTCCTGAAAAGATTTTACATCAGAACTTTTAAAGCAGGCTAAAATTTACAGCAATAGTGGTTTAAAAATATAGTCACCCAGTAAGACGTTTCATATATTATAGAGCTGGGAAAAATAAAAAGGGCTGAGGGAGGTGGAAGTTTCTCCCAGCATTAACAGCTCTACTCGGATTCCGTGGTGTTTGTGCATCTCAGCATGGCTGAAACGGCTTGGGTTTGCTCCTACTTGCAAGTCAGGAAGAAGAAAGACAGAAAAAAAATGCCTGTGTTTAAGTGTCCGTATTATGAATGTAGAACCCATATTTGCAGAGCTTTGAGCCATCCAGTCCCAGGTACAGTCCAGAGGAAATACAGATACCAGCAACCTCTGGGAGCTGGATCTCTTGCTCCAATCGTATGAGGGAACTGCCTGGGAATCCCTGCAGGCCTCTCTGGGTGCTGTAGAATTTAATGAATTCTGTGTGGCTACATATTTTACCCGTGCAGCTGTACGTATAGGTGCCATTTTACAATTAGACTCTTTACTCTCTCATAACCGCCCCACATAGGATACAAGAAAATGCAAAGAGGTCTTCCTTCCTTACGGAATGGGCCGAATGGATTGGGTCAACTAGTAGCATTGACAGATCAGCCAAGATAACTTCTTACAAACCAGCAGGCTTAGGTTCTGTGCCTTAGGTTCTAATTCTGCTCTTTGTCCTTTCTTTCCCAACAAAAGCTCCCAGGCCTTGGAGTGTCGTATTGTAGCTGAACCTAAACTTAAGTTTATTTGTTTGTAAGCAAGAATAAATTGACCTCAACTGAAGGATAAGGCTATCGAGATATTGATGGACTTTGTGGCTCATTAGAAGCATGTTGTAGTTTTTAATGAAACAAGGAAAGAAGATCCTGGCAGGAAGGGATGGAAAATGAGAATGATAAACAAAGGGAAGAGGCTTGAAGGGAGAGGACAGAAATCCTGATGATACATCATCATCTGCTAAATATGGTGTCTCTCTGCTGTGAGTTTCACTCAGCGTTATTTAGCAGTATGACTGGGGAGTTGCAAAGGCCATACATATGGACTGGAAATTTAATTAAAAGCATGGTATTATATTTGTATCTACTTCTGCAGTTTAATATACTAGTTTTGTTGTGGTCTCAGGTAGAAATGCAGCTGCAAGTTGGACAGTTATCCAGTCTCTGTACAAGCAAATGTGTTCCTGTTGTACTTCAGCTGGACTTAAGTGAGGAATAACAGTGCTCAGCTGGGGCACCTTCACATCTCTCTCTCTGATTTCTGAGCATTGTTTCTCTGCATAGCAACAGAATCTTTCTGTGCTTCCTGATGATGCCTGAGTCCCCAGAAATGTACCCAGCCGCCTAATGTGAATATTGGGAGCAGCAGCAGATGTTCTGCGATTAGCCTCCTTCTCTGAATTGACTTCTCTGAATTCCTTCTAATTTGCTTATGTAGAATTTTCCTACACCATTTTTCTGGTCTCCAGATCTATTTAAATCCAATACAGCAAATGCTGGCTGGTGCTTCTCATTCCTGTTTTACTAGCTGATGTTTCTTGTAAGTGCTGCTTGCAAAAGGCGTGCATCTAACTTACGCTAATGGATTTTTCTCTGTTTACTTACAATACACTGTATTTTTCACCTCAAAATCCCTGTGTGATTTAAAGATGTCACCTTTGTTTTGCTCTTGCCAGCAGCAGCTCCTGCTAAGCCTGGAGTTGCCACGAGGCCACTTGCTGGAAGGTACGCATGTGTGGGAAGTGCAACTGTTACTACTTGGGCTGGTTTTATATTCGCATGTATCACTGAGCACTGCCAGAAGCAAGGCACGGAGCTACGTGGACTTCTATTAAGCAATTGCTTAGTTTTGGTGGTGGTAAATACTATTTATTATAAAGATGCATTACATAGATTGCAGTCTGAATCACCCCACAATGATAGTTCAGTAAGGCAGCAGTAGTATTTTCCTTCATGCAGCTGTGAAAATAATGCTGGTTTTTTGGATAGGAATGAATTGCCATCTGGAGGCGCCTTTCTCTCTTCTTTCTCAGTTGTACAGCCCAGGTATTTGGTCAGATGAGCTTAGATAAATCTGTTATGTCTGAACTTGGATCAGGTATGTCTTGTTACATCGCTATTACCATCATGATTATTACATAGTGAACTGAGACAGAATGCAGTGGTTTGGGCTCACGGCCCTTTTCTAATCCTCAAGGATATAGCTTGCTTATGATTACTGAAACTGACACCGGCATTTTTGCTTGGGTAAACTGGTTCCAGTTCCATGACAGTGAGTGGAGCAAGACTTTCCCCTTGCACATGTGCAGAAGCAGCGACCCAGTGCGGGGTCTAACTCCCAGCTCCTGGAGAGCCCTGTCTCCATCCAAGACACGGCACTTTTTCCTCTAAATCCCTTTCATTGGTGGCTGGCGCTGTTCATCTTCTCATTTGTCCTGTGTGAACTTGGTGCCATGGTCTCAGCAGTCAGGTAAGTCAGAGAAAACCTTGGCCATGCTCTTCTGATCCCAGTCTGGGTAATTTGGCTTCTTTCTTAGAAAACAGATGGGTCTTACTTCATTAACACAGCAACAGGAAGCAGCAAGCTTGGCATTCATCACAGGATTGCAGCAACTTGGGCTCTGTAGTTACGTGAAGTCAAGGAATGGGGCAGAACTTTGCTTTGGAGCAAGGCAAGGGCCATGGCTGTGAGAAGTTGGTAGAAATGCTTGGGTGTTTGGGGGGAGGAGGAAAACTCTCAGAGACTCCAACTCAGTGGGGACCCAGTGAGTCTGGTTTTGTCAAGCTCTTGACAGCAGATGAACCATCAGACCTATGAAGAGGTGGAAAAAGATCCATTTGAGCAGCGTGACAAGCTCTAGGCAACTCGCTGTGGGTCTGTCAAGGACTATTTACAGTGTTTTGTCATGTGTAAAGTGGCCTTATGTTAAGTTTGACAGTGGCATATAGCCCACACTTCTCGTGTGGCCCATGCCGAGATGTAAATATTTGAGGGATGATATGCTGTCATTTACATCGATGTTTCTGAGAGACATCGCGCTGAGAGGTGAATGAACAGATACTTCTGTGCATACTGATGGGGGAGGCTCCGGCGTAGTTTTTTGCTACGGCTTCGCGGTGGGCAGAGAGAAGTCGGTCGGTCACTGCTGCAAGTTCCTGGCTCAGGTTGCGCCTCCGGAGACACCGGAATAACGTGTTCCCAATTTGGGAGCCTGCAGAGCAGTGGGAGCTGATCTCTTCTATTTGTTCCGTGACCTTTCCCAGCTGATTGGCACTGATCTTTTATGCACTGGATAGACGATCTTTTGTGGTTGACATTTTGGGTTGACTGAATATGGATTAACCTCGGCAAAAATATTTCCATTTTTCTACCTTCAAACAATGCCCTCCTTTTCCAAAAATGCCCGCACCACCAGGTCAGATCAACTCCAATTTTGACTTGAGACGGTGCTTTAAAGGAATCGGAATTCACAGCTGGGAAGGGGCAGAACTGGGATTTCTCTCCTTAGTATTTTCTCTGAAAATCTGAGGGGAAACTGGTATTCTTGATGTGAGATCTCATGGCTGTCCTGAGCGTTTAGCAGGACATGTCAGGCGGGAAGAAGAGGCCCAAACTCTTGTCAGAGTCAGTGAACCTTATCATAGCAAACTTGCGCAGCTCTGATAAGAGAACAGGATTAGGATATGAGAACCTTCTTTGTAATGCATCAGGCACATAATTATTTTTTAAATATCTTAGTAGTCTCAGTGAGATGACTCAGATGTTGAAGACAGAGACGTGTTTCTCTGCTTTGCTGGATGGGGGCCAGTTTCGGCACATCCAGTCCTGTGCATCAGTTGTACTGGAGTCTCTTCTGGTGGTGGGATTCATGATTCTCTACTCTGAGAAGGCAAAAATCAACCAGCCGCCTAATCCCTTGAGCAACGAGTGAGCTCTTCCATAAAGTGGGTCCCAGGTGATGTGCCTATACTGGTGTCAAGGGAATTTATTTGGATTTTTTTTCCTGTTACTGAGCAGAGCTGCACAGTGCACCTTTGCAAAGAACCGTGGCACAGACGCACACAGGAACATCCATGTCACTAATTGCAAGTGCCCTTACAGTCTTGGCGCAAAAATACCTGTGTTTACAGCAATACAGCTCATATAAAGGTCTGTGGCTGGTTATTGAAGCTGATCTTTACGATTAAGATTAATTTTAATGTAGCCCGGTTGGTCTGTCAACTAAAATATCCTCAAATTTGAGCTCTTGGTCTGGAGCTGCCTGAAGGTCCAGCTCTTCCACTAATACTTTTTTCCACCTTGTACTCAAAAATAAACCTTTAGCTGCCTCTTCATTTGGCTCAAAGGTAGGGTAAAATTGGGCTTTGGGGGGTGGTGGGCTGGCACCCAGACACTGGCCGTTCTGCAGCGCCTGTGTCCGGCCGTGGAGCTGGCTGCAGAGGAAAGGCTGAGTCATTTCCACGGGATGTTTCACGGAGGAGCTAAGTGATGCGGGGCTTGGGTCTGAGCAGCTCTGTTTCCTGGTGAATAGTAATTCTGTTTACTTAGAAGAGGGAAAAATCACTGGGGGCCTCAGCGCTGCTGTGTCATACCCGACTGGATGAAGTCTTGTTTATCTCAGCCTGAAAAGAGAGAAGCGATTCTGGTGGCACTTTTCAGAAAATAATTCTCTATTTTCGGGGAGTGTAGGCATTGGAAATAGTCCATAGATTTGAGTCCTCAAGCCTTTTTCACCTGCTAACGCCAGTAGCGTGTTACCCCAGCAAGAGCAAAGGAGCCTTGGGAGGGACTCCTGACATCCCATGCCAGGCTAAAATATTGTTGTCACACCAAAAGCAGCCTCAGGCTTGTAAACCTAGAGGGATGGCTTGGGGTTTATGCTGGGCTGAGTGAGGTGTGGATCTGGCTTGTGATTTTTGTTCTAGTCTTGATTTCCATGCAGCATTTGTTTTGCCCAGCATCCGCCTATTTATATAGGACCTACTGTAAATCTTTTGGTACTTGTTTATAGCAGAAGAGGAAATAACTGACCACCCTGTTTAGTCTGAGGATGGGACATTTTGACACAAGGTGCTGGCAGTGAGTTCCTGCTTTATGGCAACATGTCATGAGATACGTTAATGCCTCTACAGGGCACAGAGGAGCTCGGGTCCCCCCGTGACTCAAACGTTGAGCTCCTGTGCCAATCACTGGTGCACTTGAAGAGGCAGCCAGAAAGTGCCATCGCTCCTCCAGTTGTTCCCTTCTCTGACTGCTTCTTCTTTGGCTGCTCATGGCTTGGACGGGCGTACTCTTTGCTGGGTGAAAAACTGGCGGGAAGACCAGGCCCAAAGAGTGGTGGTGAATGGACTTAAATCCGGTTGGTGGCTGGTCACAAGTGGTGTTCTCCAGGGCTTGGTATTGGGACTGGTTCTGTTTAATATCTTTATCAAAGACCTGGATGAGGGGATCAAGTGCACTCTCAGTAAGTTTACAGATGACACCAAGTTGGGTGAGAGTGTCGGTCTGCTTGAGGGTAGGAACGCCCTACAGAGGGATCTGGACAGGCTGGATTGATGGGCTAAGGCCAATGGTGTGAGGTTCAACAAGGCCAAGTGCCAGGTCCTGCACCTGGGTCACACCAACCCCATGGACACTACAGGCTTGGGACAGAGTGGCTGGAAAGCTGCCCGGGGGAAAAGGAACTGGAGGTGTTGGTTGACAGCCAGCTGAACATGAGCCAGCAGTGTGCCCAGGTGGTAAAGAAGACCAACAGCATCCTGGCCTGTATCAGCAATGGTGTGGCCAGCAGGACTAAGCCAGTGATGGTCTCCCTTGTACTCAGCACTGGTGAGGCCGCACCTTGAATCCTGTGTCCAGTTTTGGGACTCTCGCTACAAGAAAGACATTGAGGTGCTGGACCATGTCCAGAGAAGGGCAACAGAGCTGGTGAGGGGTCTGGAGCACAAGTCTCCTGAGGAGCAGCTGAGGGAACTGGGGTTGTTCAGCCTGGAGAAGAGGAGGCTGAGAGGAGACCTTCTCACTCTCTACAACTGCCTGAAAGGAGGGCGTAGTTAGGGGGGTTGGTCTCTTCTCCCAAGTAACAAATGATAGGATGAGAGCAAATGGCCTCAAGTTGTGCCAGGGGAAGTTTAGGATGGTTATTAGGAAAAAATTCTTCACCGAAAGGGTTATCAAACATTGGAGCAGGTTGCCCAGGGCAGTGGTGGAGTCGCCATTCCTGGAGGTATTTCCCAGCCGGGCAGACATGGTGCTGAGGGACATGGGCAGTGTGAAGTTGATGGCTGGACTCACTAATCTTAGAGGTCTCTTCCAACCTAGATGATTCTATGATTCTGACAGCAATGCCACACCGATACGCTGCTCTGTGCTCGATCACATCTGGTGACATCCATGTGCTGAAATAGCATAGGTGGTCAGTGGGGGGGTCGGGGGCGAGGGGGGAAGGAGTTCCTCTGCTCGCAGACTGCAGCTGGCACCAGGTGTCCTCGTCAAAACTCATAGCTTCGTTTGTGATGGTGAGGTCTGGAGGTGGCTTGTGATTTTTCTTCTGGTCTTGATTTTTGTGCAGTGTTTGTTTTGCCCAGCATCTACTTGTTTATATAGGATGTACTACAAATCTTCTGTGCTTGGGGATCATTCAAAATGCATGGAAAACTGCGGTGGTCTGGGACCTGCCGCGACACAAATGGTTCAAGGAGGATGGAGCAGAAACCAGAATTTTTGCACTTTCCTCTAATTTGGTGAAACAGCCATGGTTGCTTGCAATTTGGGCCAAAGATGGGGGTTCAATACCTTTTCTTGCAGGGGCCAGGCAGCGAGGGCAGCACACTTTGTGCTGGTGGAAAACCACGTCCCATGTTGGTCAAAGAGCCAGTCCTGGTGTGGAGGAGCATGGTAGCAAATGGCAGGCTTTGCTTTTGCCCAATCCAGGCAACTTCTGGAGGCTCAAGTATGTTTTAATGATCAGAATTGGGAAAATAGTCATCAGCATAAATTCAACAGATGACTGGGACGAAAAAATATAAATCAAAAGTGGGGTAAGATCTTCGTATAGTTCAAAACAGTGGAATTGCTGCTGGGTCAGATCCCAGCTCCAGGTAGCTCATGGCCCTGTCTCTGCCAGTAACTGTACAGGTCTGTGCCATGCTGATTTCTGAAGAAGTGCTTAATTCTTGATTAAAATGGGGCTGGCAATTTACTCTTTAGCTTTAAGTCTGTCCCATTACAATAATCCCACACAAAGAAAGAGGACGTATATTCAAGGAGTATTTGATTGCCTTCTACATGCAAAAACTCACTTGGAATGTTGTTTTATTTTATCTTCTTAGCATGGTGGGGAGTGAACAGCTCTTGCTGTTCAAAGAAAATAAAGCTGTTCCTTTAGGTTTCTATGTCTGTAGCACCGAAGTAGTCCAAAGACTGGTCTTGTACCAAAGGCATTTTCCCAACAAGATCTTCATTTTCATGTGCCATTTATAGTAAATGAAGACATGTTTGTAGGAGTACCGATAGATGGAGAGGTTGATCATGCAAAAAAGCTGGAGGACTGTTTTTTGAAACTTAAATCTGATTATGCATATATGCTATTTTTATTCCTCTTTAGTTATCTGTCAAGGAACATTTGTGCAAATGAATTTTCTTTATGGATTTTAAGCATGCAAGCTGGAATGCTGGCAGAAAGATATCCTAAATACTGCTTTTATAGACTGCTTTTCCCCAGGATTTTCAAGGTTAGCTGAATTCTGAGTTCTGGTTAGTCATTGTGAGAATGAAATGTCATCTGACCTATAGGACGGATCACAATGAGGCAGCTTCGCTTTGATCTGAAGATCAAACGCTGCTTTCCAAACTGGGGAAATAATGGGTGAATCTCAGGAAAAACAAGTCTCGCTTGTGACTGCATTGGAAGTGGAAGGATGGCAAAATTCATAGTACGTTACCGGTGAGTTGAGTAGGATGAGTTATTACTAATCATATCCAACTGGCTGTCTCTTGGGTTGGATTTCACATGTCTGATGTGGACTGGCAGATGAGGATAGTGGTGGAACTTGTGAATTACAGTTATTTTTACCCTACTGTTTAACCCAAATAAGAAATTAGTATTTATTTAATATGAATATATGGATGCCATAAAGTGCCCCATAAACAAAGGTGCGTGAGTGTGTATACACCTGTGTGTATATACATAGGGACTTCTTGCAGAAAAGAGCTATTGGGGCTGGGTATGTGGGGATGCCAAATTCAATATACATCGGCTGTCGAGGTCTTGGGCTGTGACGGCACACGTTGTGCTTTGTCAGACGTTGTCCTAAAACTTGTGGTGTTGCCAAGGCTGTGTGGAGGAGAGAGAGGAAGAAGGTGCAGGTACAATCCCGTCAGAAGTAGGGTGTTGTCACACCAACCCACCTGCACGGGTTCTGTCACGATAGCCCCAGGGGAACACCGGGACAAGCCCAGGGTGGACAGGACGCAGCTTCCAGACTTGGATAACTGAAGCCTGTTGGCATCACGGTCCCTGGTGGGTTCAACTCCTGCAAGGAACCAGCCCACAGCCGCCTCCCTCCTTCTCCTGGGACATCCCACCCTGCCTCAGCACCTGCAAGTGACTGCGAATCCCCTCTGCCTCGGGGATAAATTCTTTCAGTAGCTGTTTGCCTGCAGGGTTGCAAATCTCAGTTTTGTTTCTAGCCTGAATTGGCTTCATTTTAGGCTCCAGCTGTTGAAAACACGCTGAAGAGCGGGCTGGGGGGCTTGCAAGGGGACTCCCAGGACCTCCTGCTGCCTGTGTCCTGGGACATGGATGTGTGCAGGATTCGGCGTCCGCTGTGCGGGGCATTAACCACGGCGCGGTGCCAGGCTCTGGCACCAGGCTCTGCTCCCAGCATCCTGGCACCCCTGCTTCTCCCTGCCCTGGGACCCCCACTTAGCCAGGGCTGAATAAACCCCCCTGGCATGACAGCCTGCCCTTGGGGGACACGGAGGCACCGTGGGGGGGGACAAAGGGAAGAGGGAGAACATGGCAATGACGGGGAAATTGCGCGGTCTCGGGATTTTCTAGTCTCTGGGTGGAAAAGCGGAGCTGAGGGCAGGTGTGGGGAGGGAAGGAAAGGCAGGAGAGGCAAAAAGCCTCGGATAAATCAGTGAGGCGGAGCGGGGGCCTTCCTGTGCGGACCAGGGAAAGGCAAGGGGGGGGGCAGCGGCTGGAGCTCCCCTGCCTGTCCCCCCGCCCGCCTGCCCCAGCCACCTTCCTGCCGCCACCCCGGTGCCAGCTATTTGCTCATCGCGGTCACGTCTGTTTGGGTGTCTGCGCCTCCCCAGGAGGCGGCTCTGCCGAAAGCGGGTGCCCACAGCCCCGGGGGGGCCGGCGACGCCTGCGCCCCGGGGGCTCCGCCGCCGCTCCGCACAAAGAGCCGCCGGGCAGCTCTCCCGCTGGGAGAGGAGGAGGACGAGGAGGAGGAGGAAGAGGAGGAGGAGGAGGAGGAGGAGGGGAGGGTGGTGATAAGGGGTTC